>JALXFT010000532.1:0-80284 GCA_023376895.1 Aspiorhynchus laticeps
TGTTTAGTTTCGTATACAGCAATTAGCTGTCCTTTAAGGTTATTGGCTGTGCTGAGCAGAAGCCGGCCTCAGCTGTTTTCACTCTAGTGTCCTAGACTGTATTTATTTGATGTCAGAGCACTGACGCGGAAGCGTCTGCGGAAGCGTTCAGCCGTCGTGCTCAGCCTCCTTGTGTGAAGACCAACGAGTGTAAAGACAGACGACTTTTCCTGCGCGACTTTAACCGAGCAACGACACCGAGCACACACTTAAGTATCATTTCTATCTTCCCTCACACACTCTCCTTCCCTATCCTCTATCCCTCCACCTCTATCATGTGTTTCGAAACCATTCCGGTTCTCTCCCAACCACGCTCCAAAAACACACGCAGACGGCAACGTAATCCTGCTAACCTGCGCCCGATCGCTACATCTTCTACTTCACCTCTTTCTTTCTCTGTGGGTCTTTGGAATTGCCAGTCAGCTGTCAACAAAGCTGACTTCATTTCTGCTTTTTCCTTACAATCCACTCTCAGCATCTTGGGCTTGACTGAGACCTGGATTCGTCCAGAAGACTCCGCTACCCCGGCTGCTCTCTCTCACAATTTCTCTTTCTCTCACACCCCAAGGCAAGTTGGCCGGGGTGGGGGCACTGGTCTGCTCATTTCAAACAATTGGAAATACTCAACCCACTCTCTCCTAGGCAATCACAACTCATTTGAATCTCATGCGATTACTGTAACGGCTCCTATAAAACTCCAGATAGTAGTAATCTACCGTCCCCCTGGCCAAATTCTATCCACCTTCCTAGAGGAGCTGGACGGCCTGCTGTCCTCTTTCATGGAGGATGGCACTCCACTCTTAGTCTTTGGCGATTTCAACATTCACCTAGACAGGCCTTATGCTACAGACTTCCATTCACTCCTAGCTTCATTTGATCTCAAACGCCTTACCACTACTAGCACGCACAAATCAGGAAACCAACTTGATTTAATTTACACACGCAACTGTACTACAGATAACATTCTGGTACAACCACTACATATCTCTGACCATTTCTTCATTACATTTACCTTACATTTTACTACCCAGGTGCCACCAGCTCCCTTACCGGTTACTTTCAGACGTAACCTACGCTCCCTTTCCCCCACCCTTCTTTCCTCTGTAGTATCCTCCTCTCTTCCCTCACCTATCCATTTCACATCTCTGGATGTGAATGCAGCTACTGACACTTTATGCTCTACCTTAACCTCTTGTCTAGATGACATTTGTCCTCTCTCCTCCAGGCCAGCACGGGCTGCCCCTTCTAACCCCTGGTTATCCGATGTATTTCGTGAGCATCGGACCAAACTCAGAGCGGCAGAGAGAAAATGGCGCAAATCAAACGATCCATCGGACCTGACTAGGTATCGGTCTTTGCTTTCGTCTTTCTCTACTGAAGTCCACACTGCCAAATCCTCACACTTCCACAACAAGATCAACAGTGCTCCAGACATGCGTGATCTCTTCAGAACATTTAATTCTCTCCTCTGTCCCCCTCCACCACCGCCCACCACTTCTATAACAGCTAACGACTTTGCCACTTTTTTCACCGACAAAACTAGAACAATCGGTAACCAGTTCTCAACTCCACACACACAGGACCTCCAACCAACCACCTCCACTGCTCAAACTCCCATCTTCTCCTTCTGTCCCCTCACCGAGGCGGAAGTATCCAAACTTCTCCTCTCCTGCCATCCTACAACATGTCCTCTTGACCCAATCCCCTCTCACCTTCTCCAAGCAATCTCTCCCACACTCTTACCGGCACTCACACACATTATCAACACATCTCTCCGCACTGGCATCTTCCCCACAGCGTACAAGCAGGCCCGGGTAACCCCATTGCTCAAAAAACCTACATTAAACACTTCTCTTTTAGAAAACTACAGACCTGTCTCTCTCCTTCCATTCGTAGCGAAAACACTCGAACGAGTTGTCTTCAACCAGCTCTCACTGTTTCTTTCACAGTACAACAAACTGGATGCTAAACAGTCAGGTTTCAGGAGTGGCCATTCAACAGAGACTGCGCTACTCTCAGTCACTGAAGCCTTGCGAGTCGCAAAGGCCGATTCCAAATCATCAGTCCTCATTCTGCTCGATCTTTCTGCTGCTTTTGACACTGTCAATCATCAGATCCTCCTGTCCACCCTCTCATCGCTGGGCATCACTGGGATTCCACTTCGCTGGTTTGAATCCTATCTCACCGGTAGGTCCTTCAGGGTGGCCTGGGGTGGGGAGGTATCCAAAGCACATCAACTGGTCACTGGGGTTCCTCAGGGATCGGTTCTTGGACCCCTCCTCTTCTCAACATACACTACATCACTGGGACCCATCATACTGGGACCCATCATACAGGCACATGGCTTCTCCTACCATTGCTACGCCGATGACACACAGCTCTATCTCTCTTTTCAACCAGATGATCCAACGGTAGCTGCACGGATCTCAGGCTGCCTGGCGGACATCTCGGCATGGATGAAAGAACATCACCTACAGCTCAACCTGGCAAAGACTGAGCTTCTTGTCGTCCCTGCCACTCCGACTCTACAGCATGACTTCTCGATTCAATTAGGCACATCAATAATTACCCCATCAACTTCGGTCAGAAATCTTGGTGTAATCTTTGATGACCAGCTAACCTTCAAAGAGCACATTGCAAAGACTGCTCGATCTTGCAGGATTGCGCTACACAACATCAGAAAAATCAGGCCCTTCCTGACAGAGCATGCTGCGCAACTTCTTGTCCAGGCCCTTGTCGTTTCTAGGCTGGACTACTGCAATGCCCTTCTGGCTGGTCTTCCATCAAACACAATCAAACCTCTACAAATGATTCAGAATGCAGTGGCACGACTGGTCTTCAATGAGCCCAAAAGAACCCATGTTACACCTCTCTTCATCTCACTGCACTGGCTACCAGTGGCAGCTCGCATCAAGTTCAAGACACTGATGCTTGCATACAGAACGACCACAGGCTCTGCACCCTCCTACTTCCACTCACTATTACGAATCTACATCCCCTCCAGAAGTCTGAGATCTGCTAGTGAGCGACGCCTTGTGGTACCATCACAGAGAGGCTCAAAATCACTCTCCAGAACATTCTCATTCACCATTCCTGGCTGGTGGAATAATCTTCCCACCCCTATCTGGAATGCTGGATCCCTGTCAATCTTCAAGCAACAACTGAAGACGCATCTCTTTCGGTACTACTTGACTTCATCCTAAACTTGTTCATAAAAAAATAAAAAAAAAACACCTTTCCCTTTATCTTTCTCTCCTTCCCTTGCTAGCTTGTACTTATTTGAACAATGACTGAGACTTGGTGTTACGAGCACTTCCTCTGTCTGATTGCCTCTTCAAGATGAATCGCTTTATGTACTCCCCAATTGTAAGTCGCTTTGGATAAAAGCGTCTGCCAAATGACTAAATGTAAATGTAATTAACATGCAAGCAAGAAAGGTATAGAGATTGCTATAGTTAAATATATTTTCTTTATTTTATATATCTATATATCTATCTATGTTTCTACAGTAGACAACATTTGAAGTGGATCAAAAAAGTTAATCAAAGTTGCCCTAAGACAAGAACGCATTTTGGTTTTAGGTTTTAGGACAACTTTGATGAAAGGTTTTGATCCACTTCAAATGTTCTCTAGTATATAGATAATTATTCCATGGTCTGTCTGAATACTCTATTCTGATTGGCTGGCAGGTGTTGATTAAATTCGTTTAACTGCACAGGTAGTTCCAGGTCAGTTTAATCACCGTTCCATATTAATGCGCTGCTTTAATTGATGCACACTAACTAACCAACAAGCATCACTCGCTCACACACACACACACGGAGAGAGAGAGAGGTCGGAGATCGCAGATTGTGCTGCATACATACACAAACTTGTTGTCAACACTTCCCCGCGATTTTTATTACTAAAATAAAAGATAGATACTAGATCGCTACATTATATTCCCCAGCAACGAGGTGATAAAATTGCTGTTTTTGAAGTAATGTTAATTGTTTGTAGAGAGAGATGCGCAGACGCAGCAAGCAGGTAACTTACACACAACTGTCATCTCTCTCTCTCTCTCGATCGAAAATGAATTGAAATACATGCTATAATTCATTCAAATAAATGTGATCTTACTGCACTATTTCATCTCTGTGTCTGATTTGAAGCGGGCAGAATGCTGAGCTAACGAGCCGTAACTGATGAAAATAACCGTCATTTTTACCCATTCGGTCAAATATTGCGCTGCAAAGAGCAATTCAAGTTTTAACTTGTCTATAACTTGGCAAATGACCATGGAATAAAGCTCAACTCTTTATTCTTTATTACTCTTTATTTTTACTTCGCGGAGGCAACCACCCTCCGCATTGCGTCGGGCGGTTCTTAGCCTCCACGTCGTGCATTTTAAATCCTTTAATGCACGGCTAGCCGTTGATTATCCCTTACATGTCTATCTATCTATATATGTCTCTCTCTCTTTTTTATATATATATATATATATATATATATATATATATGTATATATATATATGTATACACATATATATATATATATATGTATATATATATATATATATGTATATATATATATATATGTATATATATATATATATATGTATATGTATATGTGTATATATATATATATATATATATATTATATATATATATATATATATATATATATATATATATATATATATATATATATATATGTGTATATATATATGTATAGTATCAAGTTTTTTCATTGATTAAAAAAATGTGGCAAACCTGCCTATTATTATAACTATTATATAACTATTATAAATATAATATATTATAATAGTATTATAAAACAATTTATTGTAGATGAGGTACTGAATTAACATTTACCAGATTAAATAAAAGCAAGTCATAAGTACCTTCTTGTTACAGTGCCATAACATCTTTCATATGCAAGTTAACTTTTGCCATCTCTACATTTGTAGAACTACGGCGGTGGAATGAGGCCTCCTCCAAACTCTCTCGGCGGTCCTGGAATGCCTGGCATGAACATGTGAGTCTCCACCGTGGCATAACAAACTCACACTGTCTATGCCATGCTTATATACACACACACTAACATTTCTTCTGGTGTTTTTAGGGGTCCAGGAGGTCGGGGGCCTTGGCCTAACCCTAACGCAAACTCAGTGAGTGCCACTTCCAATCATTTCAGTATCGCAATTACTGAGAGAAACAGCTTCATAATATCTCTTCTTCCCACAGATAGCATACTCATCTTCATCACCAGGAAACTATGTGGTGAGTTGCACGCACAAGATTTTGTCTCACCCTCTCTCTGTTTGTCCGAGATGTTCTTTGTGAGTAATCATTTTCTGTGCTCGTCTTGCAGGGGCCTCCAGGAGGTGGCGGCCCTCCAGGAACTCCCATCATGCCAAGCCCAGGAGGTCAGTTTGCTTTCATTTAATCTATCTGAATTTCATGTCAGCCTTCTTTCATTGAAAGGTCATAACAATAGTTGAGGAATTACCTCAGTGACTGGAAATTAGCTTAAAACGTAAAGCTCTTGTTTTGGGAAATGTTATTTGAATACATCAGATTGCGGAGAATTTTCCAGTGAAGCTCTAAGAAATGTCACCTGTGTTCTTGCAGACTCAACGAATTCCAGTGAAAACATTTACACAATGATGAATCCAATCGGCCCTGGTGGCAACAGACCGAATGTACGTTGACTGTTGTCATGCAGTATGGAAAATGGTTTAGTCCTTTGTTAGTATTATTGATAGTTTTCTGGATGGATGTTAATAGTCTGTGTGTTTCTGCAGTTCCCAATGGGGCCGGGGCCTGACGGTCCGATGGTTGTAATGGGATCTATGGAGCCGCACCATATGAACGGGTCTTTAGGTGAGACTTCATCATACAAATAGCTAATATGTACAAAATAAATGTTTTGATGCTTCGAATGGTTCTCAATTTTATCTGCTTTTGATTACAGGCTCGGGTGATATGGATGGGTTGCCAAAGGTGAGAACTTAATACCTGGATATATGTGAATCTGTTTTATTTTAGTTTTATTTATCTATTATTATAGTTTTATTATTTTGAATAAACTTATATTTGATTTTGAAATTGAAATTGATCATTTGAATTTTAGGATCTTTTTTAATCATAGGTCTTTTTTTAATATGTATTTCTATTTAGCTTTATTTTTCAGTTTTAGTAATTTTAGTCATTCAGTTTGAAGCACAATTTAATTTTAGTAATTTTAACAAAAGTAAACTTTTGTCATTTTTATTAGTATGTTTATACTTATATTTTGCTTTATTTTTCAGTTTTAGTAATTTTAGTACTTGCGTTAAAATGTATTTATTTCAGTTATTTGCCAAGGCACATTTTCTAAAGTTCTAAATTTGTCAAGTTCTAAAGTTTTTCATGTAAAATTTATGTTTTGTTTTATTTTAAATTTATTTCAATTAGCAAACAATTATTTTAAATAGTTTAAACAGTAACAACACTGTGTATTTCACTTATTCTTTTTAATTTCTTTAGAGATGCACAAAATATCAGTTATCGGCTGATATTAGAATTTTTGAAAATACATCAGTATCAACTTATATTAATTTTTCATTCTCTTTTTTTCCGTTTTTACATTTAGATTACATTCGCCATCCTCTAACATGGATTTGTCGTCAATCTTTTAAATGTTAATTTAATAAAATTGTTAATTTAATGAAAATGAAACCTTTAGCAGATCTCAATATCCAGTTTTCTTACTGCACATCTTAATGTTGTGATACCTAAATTACTTGTAGCATTTAAATGATTATTTTAGTTTTTTTTTAGGAATTTATTTCTAATTTTTGTAGCAAAAATAAAGAATTTCAATATTGGCCATTTATCGGTTATTGTTCATTACTTGAAAATAATTATCGGCTTATCATTATTGGCCAGAATTTAGTATTGTGCATCCCCTAAGTTTCTTGTTTGATGCCATTTACTCCATTTTGTGAGTTTCTGTATACAATATTTTTAAAAGAATTACAAATGCAACGAAAATATCGGTATCGGCAAGTACCAAAAATATAAGTATTGTATCGGACTCACTCTGGAAAAAGGGGTATCGTGCATCCCTAATTTTCGGTTTATCATTATTGGCCAGAATTTGGTATTGTGCTTCCCCAATTTTTTTTATTAGATGCCATTTACTCCATTTTGTGAGTTTTCTCTAATCATCATACATCTGGGTTTCTAGAACTCTCCGAACAACATGGCAGGTATGAACAATCCCCCAGGAACTCCGCGGGACGACGGGGAGATGGCAGGCAACTTCTTAAACCCATTCCAAAGTGAAAGTGTAAGTCTGCATCATACCGCTATCCTCCCCCGCTCTCCTGTAACCACATGTACATTACAAATATACCTACGTTCACTTTATGCAATAGTTAGTCTAAATATTGGCACATGATATAACATAAACAGACGATATTATCTGTTGCGCAATCTCATTTTGTCCCTCCACGTTCCCCTTCCTCTCTTCTCGTTGCAGTATTCACCCAACATGACGATGAGTGTGTGATTTCTTCTTTTTTATTTTGTTTTTATTTTTATTTTTTAACCCGTCCCCCATCCCACTTCCTGTTCTCCTCGTCTCTGCTGCGTTCAGCATGTTGTTGTTGTTTTTTTCGCTCAATCATCAACTCCCCACAACTCCCTCAAACACGCTGGGCTGGCGCGGTGGCGCCCTTCAGCCGCTTGACATGGCCATGGAGAGAAGGACGCCCAGTACAAAGCCGAAAGAAAGCAGGCATCGGGCCTTCTGACGGACTCAACCTGCCTGCCGGGCTTCGTCACTGGATCGGAACACTAAGGGCCCCCGAATGAACCACCGTGTGTGTGTGTTTGTACATGTGCGTGTGTGTGTGTGGGACTGTATCAGGAAGACACTTCATAACTAGCTGCTCATCAGCGTTGAGGCTGGTGGCTTTATTTCAGCCCCATTTTCTTTTTTTTTTTTTCATCTTTTGTCGGCAATGAAACACTGAAACCTGCAGTTGTTTTGATTGCTGTGTACATTTTAAAAAGGAAAAAGCTAAACTGGTGACGCTAGGGGCAGGAATGGTCTCATTACAATATATTTGTATATTATTGATAATATTATTGTTATAATTTTCATAATTGCTATGATGATGATGATGATGATGTACTCATAATTTTATGGATTTTCCTGTAAAGGGCACATTTGTATCTCAACAACATCAATGACAGAATAAGCACACATTCAAATGCACAATGACACTTGTGTTTACATGATTTTAGGTATTTGTTTGTCTCTTCGTTAGAGTTTGTTTTGTCAGATGTCTGCATATACCTCTTCCTGTGTTCTGATGTTATCACTACCGAGATGTACAACCTCAGTTTTTGTGTCTCTGTCAGCAAAGTGGCTACAATCACTGGTTTAATGCACCCGTCGGCACTGTATTTAAAGATTGGAGTACATTTCGAAGTCTAAAAGGGTGATGTTGCATATTCACTGCCATCCATTCTTGCCTTGGTCATGAACGGTCAATAACAATACATTTTACCATCCGTTCTAGATGATTTGCCTCCGATAGTTACGATATCATTCGTGTTCATTGTAATTTTGCCACTACGTGTTTGCCACGTTGTTTCAGAAGTCTTTTTAGAAATATTATACCCATGTGTTTGTAACAGTAGTTGGAGGCAGGCTGCTCTTACAAGCACGAGTTTCCTTGTGCTCTATAGTCCCATGTCTGTAAATATATCTTTTTGTTTAGTTTTTTTGGTCATGGACCTTATTGGTATTTTCAATACACTACTTGTCTGTGAAGCTCATGTGTGGTTCCATGTCTTCCTTCAAATGAGGTTGCACTCGCAGAGTTCACTGTCAACATTTGTGGTGCAATATGAGGATTTTAATCATGGAAAAAGAGGGAAAATCTCATGGAAAAAATGCCTGAGTCACATTTTACACCTAAATTAAACGTTTAAATTTATAAAATTGCCTCTTTTAAGGCAATTTTTTTTATATATTCTGACTAGTGCTGTCAAATCGATTAATCGCATCCAAAATAAAAGTTTGTGTTTACATGATATGTGTGTGTAAAATATGTGTGTACTGTTTATATGTATATATAAATATACACACATACATGTAGATATTTAAGAAATATTTACATGTGTGTATATATATATATATGATTTATATTTTATATATAAATTTACATATAAACACAGAGAACACATATATTATGTAAACAAATTTTTATTTTGGATGTGATTAATTGCAATTAATCGAATTGACAGCACTATTCAGATAATTTGTATTACTTTTTAAATATATTAAAAAATAAATATATATATTAATAACCATAATTATCATTTTTAATTTTTTTTGTTCTGAATTTGAGGTGAAATATGACTGACAGGTTTAGTGAGATTCTCCTTAGTATATAATAGAATAATTGTCAAAAATTTGTAACCTCATTAAACCAACCATTTCATGCCTACAGTTATTTAATCGGCGCTTCATTACAGGACATCGATCATCGTGGGACATTCAAAATCACATATTTCTTGATGTTCAGGTCGATCTCTGAAAAAGTTATTTTAAATACTTGCCAGTCCAGTTTAAAATGCTTTTGTCCAGTGGCTATATTAAGTTCATAATGTATTTTGGCCCTCTGAGAGAACCAGGTTCAGCCTCCTGGTAAGTTTTGAAGGGATTTCCATGCTTGTCTTCAGTTTGTCTGGTACGCAGCCCTTAACCTTTCTTGACCCTCACCCCTGACCTTTGGTTTACTGTAAATACTGTAAAATGCATTTTGATATCATTGACATGTTTTGATATGTCAGTCACAACCAATGAGTACAGCTGAAAATAAGTGATAAAGAATCTGTTTGTTTTTGTATTTTAAAGAGATGCTTTTGCTGTAAAAAATCCCCGGCAGATCGATGGTCACCCTTATTGTAAATCAAGTCCGCAATAGGTTTATGCATTTATTTCTTCAAAAATAACTCCTCAAACACATAGTTGGTGTTAAGAAAATGGCTTGTTTTGCTCAAGAGAATATTGTGATTTTTGAACAGAACAGAAAGTAAACTGTGAGTCTATATGAATGTGAAAACACAAAATCGGATAAATTAACCATCAAATTTGTTAGTATATTTGAAATTTCAGCCATTTTACATCGAATTAAAGGTCCTGAAGGCTGGAATTGTTTAGTTGCTCACTGACCTGCTTCAATGTCCGGTTGTTGGCCATCTCTGCACTTCTGTTGTGATGTATAATATTGTAACATTAGAAAGGTTTGAGAGGAAAATGTGTATTTTGGAGCAAGAAGGGTCATGGGAGGGAATGACAGAAATTTCTCCTGTAATTTTCATTGTCCTTTCTTGCGACATGACAGTATTCAATATGAAGCAGTCTGTCCCATTGGGTTTGCTTTGTATTTCATAGTAGGGTAGTTCAGATATTTG
Organism: Aspiorhynchus laticeps; assembly: GCA_023376895.1. Lineage (NCBI taxonomy): Eukaryota > Metazoa > Chordata > Actinopteri > Cypriniformes > Cyprinidae > Aspiorhynchus > Aspiorhynchus laticeps. The sequence continues at coordinate 10,498 of JALXFT010000532.1, forward strand.
TCCTAGGGCCTTAGGTGTCTTGTGTAGCTAAATATGTCCTTTGTATGTTTCTTTATATTGTAAAGTTTCTTTAGACTGAAAAAAACAAACAAACAGAAAATTTGCTTATCAAAAAGAAATGATTGCATCAATAATAAATGTAATTTGATTTTTTTATGTGTTCCAGTTTTGTTATTTAAATGAAATGATGTGAGTGAAACACCTATAAAAACAAAGCAAAAAAATCGATATAAGTTTGTACAACTTTGTAAATAAAATAAATGTTTAATTGTAGATGTATACACAGCTATTTTATAAATACAAATATTATATTAATATAAAACAGATATATTAAAAATTGCAGTGTATAATACGCATTTATATTTTAAAACTAGCTTAAACGTTTCATATAAAAGTCCCCTGCAGTCATCGCAACGACCTTGAATTTGTGACTTTTATTTTGTACTTCTCGGGATCGTCCATTGACCTTTACCCGGAAGTTGCACAGATTGATCTTGTTTTGTTGTCAAAGTTGTTGCTGCGCAGCTCCGTGTGGGTTTCCTTTCCCATTGCGGTAAGTAATTTCATTTCGTCACACTTTTAAAACATGTACTGCACATAAACCTTTAGATAAGAGTTGTTTCATCACACTATTTAACACAACGAGTTGTGGCGCGTGCACGGCGCGAGCTCGTTATCAAAGTTGCTGGAATGTTCTGGAAATGCTGTCATTTCTGCAAACAATCGCAGGGTTTTGAAATTATTTCATGAATGCATGCTCTCCCGCTCGTAATTACATTCAAATCTTCTGAGAGCTCATTTGATAAATGTTTAATTGCTGTCATAAGTCTAAGGATTTACACAAGCTATTTACAGCAGGATATTTACTAACGTTACACACATATAAGATGCATATTACGATATAATTTCACTTCTTAAATGAATATTTGTGAACATCTTTAAGCTTATTCTAAGACAAGTAGAGTTTACCCCCCCCCCCACCCCCCCAAAAAAAAACTTACTATGGTAATGCAAAACATTTTTTTCGCGTTTATCGCGGTAATGTCGTGAGCACTTTATAAATACCAAAAAAAAAAAATGTAAATACGGTAATCATTTAGTACCATAATACCACCAGTGTTTTTGTAAGGGTTTTATTAGCTTATTCATACTTATAAAATCGACATTAACATAATTTAATTGAAGGTTTACTAGAATATATTTGTAATGAGAAGCCTTTTTGTTAATTCTGCAATAACTATGGTTTCTCTTCCAAGAAGTAACTTACCATAGTAATACCATGTTTGTTTTGCACGTGGTGAGTATTTGAAGTGTTATGTAAATATCATGTAATGTCAATATGATAATCATTCAGTATTATGCGTTTGGCAGTTTAATGCCAGTGCATGTATGATACACACTTAATTAAAATTATTTTTGTAAACAGTAATAAGTAGGCCTGTATTATGTTGTGCACAAGCATAAAAGCTTGAGAGGAGATGACATGGGTAATTTAAACTCAACCAGTGTTGGTTTATTATTTACAGAGATTGCTTTCGGCGAATAATGTGTGCTGATTCTTCTAGATTTTATACATAATGTCACAGGTTGACCTTCTTGCTAAGGATTTCTGTTGAAAAAGTTGAGCTTATCCTAGAAATCCATGTAAAGAAGTGCATAAATGTGTGCATGTTAAACAATATGTGGGAGGAAGCTTGTTTAACTGTTGTGTGTGTGTGTGTGTGAGAAACACAAGCAGATGTTTAGCAGAATGTCCAATCTGCTCTTTTTCATACAATGAAAGTTGACATAACTTCATGCTGCTGCTTCTCCTTTTTGAAGTTTTGTAATTTAATGGTCACCATTTATTTTTATATGAGAAAAAACAGCTCAGACATTCTGCTAAGCACCTGCTTTTGTGTTCTACATAGATTGGAATGACTGAAATAGTTTACAAAAAATGAAAGTTTGCAGGAAATTTACTCACCCTCAGGCCATCCAAGGTTTTGTTTCTTTCAGATTTGGAGAAATTTATAATTTCATCACTTGCTCACCAGTGGCTCCTCTGCAGTGAATGGGTGCCGTCAGAATGAGAGTCCAAACAGCTGATAAAAACATCACAATAATCCACAAGTAATTCAGTCCATCAATTAACATATTGTGAAGTGAAAACCTGTGTGTTTGTAACAAACAAATCCATTATTAAGATATTTTTAACTTTAAACCGTTGCTTTCGTGTAAAATACTAGTCTACAATCCATAATAATGCTTTTTCAATGGATTAATGTGATGTTTTTATCAACTGTTTGGACTCTTATTCTTCCTTTTTTTTATATATATTTTTTTATTATGCAAGTAAAGAATGTGACAATGTTTACATGTACCAAAAATAGAATCCCATGGACCAAACATAACATATGAGTAAAAAACATTGGCTAAGTAAAGAATGTGACAATGTTTACATGTACCAAAAATAGAATCACTTGGACAAACAAATATATATATATATATATATATATATATATATATATATATATATATATATATATATATATATATTAAAAAAAAAAAAAAATATATATATATATATATATATATATATATATATATATATATATATATATTAGTGCTGTCAATCGATTAAAAAAATTAATCGCGTTAATCACAGTCATGGACTGTGATTAATCATGATTAATCACAAATTTTAAATACTAGGATTTACCTGTAAATGTGTTGAAATAAAGAAATGCATGACAAACTAGTTTAAGGAAACATAACCTTTCACACCTCCGCCAGGTATGAGACATAATCCTTATAATTCTTTTATGATTATTCATTTGTTTTTATTCAGCCATTATCAGTCTTTATACTGGCAATAAAACGTTTACCAAGCCACATCGCTTCAATCCCAGGATACATTTACCCAACTATTATCAAAAGTATTTCTAAATAAATACAACAAAACATTTTCTTGCGACCTTACGTGAAGTATTATGACAAAATGCATTATGAAGAAGAACTGGACTTGTTCTACAGGTGCATTAGAGCTAACATTAACATCATGCTTCATAAGACAATTTATGAGATTAATAGTACACTTTTACTCAGAACTCACTTCAAACCACCATCGAGTGTTTGTAATAACTTCCTTTTGCGATCACATGTGGAATTTGGTCGTTTACTGTTGTTAAAATATGCTTTTTATAGCCTTTTATATCGCTGCCAAAATGAGCATTTCAGATGTAAGTTACATATTCATCTCAAGAAAATCACATAGAAACCATATGTGGCACAAGTGGCCGTGGGCTATTTTGAAAATACAGTCGCGGGAAAAATTACAGAGTTGTGGGTTTTCGGGCTACTTTTATAATCTACCGCGGCCGCCCAAAGTGTATATAGACAAATAAAAATTAAAATAGATCCTTTTACTAATGTGTATCATACTTGGAATGTACACCTGGCAACTTCAGAACGGAGAGGCGCTTGTAACATCACAAACAACGTGAGTTTCAGCCACAGCATACAACACAGCAGAAATAAACATGACAACAGCCACTATAGATTATAGAAGATAATAAACACACGATTACGATAGGATATGGTTTCTATGTGATTTTCTTGAGATGAATATGTAACTTACATCTGAAATGCTCATTTTTGCAGTGATATAAAAGGCTATAAAAAGCATATTTTAACAACAGTAAACAACCAAATTCCACATGTGATCGCAAAAGGAAGTTATTACAAACACTCGATGGTGGTTTGAAGTGAGTTCTGAGTAAAAGTGTACTATTAATCTCATAAATTGTCTTATGATGCTAATGTAAGCTCTAATGCACCTGCAGAACAGGTCCAATTCTTCTTCATAATGCATTTTGTCATAATACTTCACGTAAGGTCGCAAGAAATGTTTTGTTGTATTTATTTAGAAATACTTTTGATAATAGTTGGGAAATGTATCCTGGGATTGAAGTGTTGTGGTTTGGTAAACGTTTTATTGCCAGTATAAAGACTGATAATGGCTGAATAAAAACAAAAGAATAATGATAAAAGAATAATAAGGATTATGTCTCATACCTGGCGGAAGTGTGAAAGGTTATGTTTTTTTAAACTAGTTTATCATGCATTTCTTTATTTCAAAACATTTACAGGTAAATCCTAATATTTTAAATTTGTGATTAATCATGATTAATCACAGTCCAGGACTGTGATTAACGCGATTACATTTTTTAATCGATTGACAGCACTAATATATATATATATAGACTTTCACTCTGACGGCACCCATTCACTGCAGAGGATTCATTGGTCAGTAAGTGATGTAAAGCTAAATTTCTCCAAATCTGTTCTGATGAAGAAACTCATCTACATTTAGATTGTCCTGAGGGTGCGTAAATTTTAAGCAGATTTAAATTTTTGGGTGAACTATTCTTTTAAGGAAACTTGTTTTCGCTCTCGTAGTATTGTGTCCAGATGGCCGACGGTGAGGTTGTGAACAGCGCTGCTGAAAACCAGGAGGTGGCGCCATCGGGTAAGAAATCTGGACGTGCCTCGCTGCTGGATAGCGGGGAAGACTTCACAATGCTGGATGATGTGGAAGACGACGTGGATGACGACCTCCCGCCTTTAGAAGATGCAGGTGGAGGAAAGAAGAAAGACAGTCCCGCTAAAGATGCTACAAAAGCAGATCAAACTCCTTCTATAGAACAGGAAGAGTGGCTGGATGTTTTAGGTACCCTTTTACCTCATCGTCATTGTGGTAGCAATAATTCATGAATTGGTGGAGATTAACACTATAATGGACAAATATCCAGGGTATTTTTTCATATGTCTGGATGTTGCAGTGGTGGAGTAAAGTATGATGGTGATGTTTAGCTTGTTAGGAAATATTTTCTGTTTGAAAATACAGGAAATGGGCAGCTTAGAAAGAAAGTTGTGGAAGCCGGAGCTGGTCCAGACAGCAGACCCCAGAGAGGCCAAAATGTCACAATTCATCTGAAAACCATTCTTACTAATGGAACTGTGGTAGAAGAGATGCCAAACCTATATTTTACACTTGGTGATGGGGACGTTCTCCAGGTATTATATTATATTATATTTCATTATCTACTATATTTTTTTAAGCATTACTTTTATTTATACTTGACATTTTCTTGTATTTCCAGGAACCTTAATTGTTTTCTAAAAATAAATTATAAAGAAAATTACATGTTTTGTTGTTCCTATTATAATTAGGCGCTGGATCTTACTGTACAGCTGATGGAAATGGGCGAAAAGTCATTGATTGAAGCAGGCGCTAAATACGCATACGGTGCCCTTGGCAGGTTAGATTCTATGTATGTATACCATTTTTTTTGTTTAATTGGATAAGAAATTAAGTTGGGTGTTTTATGTTAATATAGTTATATTGTATACTAATGTGTATATATATATATATATATTAGTGCTGTCAATCGATTAAAAAAATTTAATCGCGTTAATCACAGTCATGGACTGTGATTAATCATGATTAATCACAAATTTAAAATACTAGGATTTACCTGTAAATGTGTTGAAATAAAGAAATGCATGACAAACTAGTTTAAGGAAACATAACCTTTCACACTTCTGCCAGGTATGAGACATAATCCTTATTATTCTTTTTTCATTATTCTTTTGTTTTTATTCAGCCATTATCAGTCTTTATACGGGCAATAAAACGTTTACCAAGCCACATCGCTTCAATCCCAGGATACATTTACCCAACTATTATCAAAAGTATTTCTAAATAAATACAACAAAACATTTTCTTGCGACCTTACGTGAAGTATTATGACAAAATGCATTATGAAGAAGAATTGGACCTGTTCTGCAGGTGCATTAGAGCTTACATTAGCATCATAAGACAATTTATGAGATTAATAGTACACTTTTACTCAGAACTCACTTCAAACCACCATCGATTGTTTGTAATAACGTCCTTTTGCGATCACATGTGGAATTTGGTTGTTTACTGTTGTTAAAATATGCTTTTTATAGCCTTTTATGTCGCTGCAAAAATGAGCATTTCAGATGTAAGTTACATATTCATCTCAAGAAAATCACATAGAAACCATATCCTATCGTAATCGTGTGTTTATTATCTTATATAATCTATAGTGGCTGTTGTCATGTTTATTTCTGCTGTGTAAAGCCTTGTATGCTGTGGCTGAAACTCTCGTTGTTTGTGATGTTACAACCGCCTCTCCATTCTGAAGTTGCCAGGTGTACATTCCAAGTATGATAAACATTAGTAAAATGAGCTATTTTGATTTTTATTTGTCTATATACACTTTGGGCGGCCGCGGTAGATTATAAAAGTAGCCCAAAAAAACGCAACCCTCGGCTCTTGTATTTTCAAAATAGCCCACAGGCAGCCACTTGAGCCACAGCCGCTACCCTGACAACACTGTTCGCTGTATCCGCATCACACACTGATAGATAACCTTCCGCGCTGCGATGACAGGAAGAAGTTGGGGTCAAACCTTATCAAACGATTAATTTGCGTTAAAAAAATATTAACACGTTAAAGTTTATATATATATATATATATATATAAATAAATATAAATAAATAAATAAATAAATATCAGGGGTGGCGAACGTCGGTCCTGGAGAGCCGCAGAGTTCAGATCCAACCCTAATAAAAACTCACCTGTCTGTAGCTTCCTAGTAACCGTTCAGACCTTGATTAGCTTGTTCAGGTGTGTTTGATTTGGGTTGATCACCACCCCTGAGATATACAGGTGCATCTCAATAAATTAGAATGTCGTGAAAAAGTTAATTTTTTCTTGTAAGTTATTTCAAAAAGTGAAACTTTCATATATTTTAGATTCATTACATGTAAAGTAAAACATTTCAAAAGTTTTTTTGTTTTAATTTTGATGATTAGAGCTTACAGCTCATGAAAGTCAAAAATCAGTATCTCAAAATATTAGAATATTTACATTTGAGTTTCAATTAATGACCATCCATACAGTATAAATTCCGGGTATCTCTTGTTCTTTGAAACCACAATAATGGGGAAGACTGCTGACTTGGCAATGATCCAGAATACGAACATTGACGCCCTCCACAAGGAGGGTAAGTCACAGAGGGTCATTACTGAAAGGTGTGGCTGTTTACAGAGTGCTGTATCAAAGCATATTAAATGCAAAGTTGACTGGAAGGAAGAATTTGGGTAGGAAAAGGTGCTCAAGCAACAGGGATGACTGCAAGCTTGAGAATACTGTCAAGCAAAGCTGATTCAAACACTTGGGAGAGCTTCACAAGGAGTGGACTGAAGCTGGAGTCAGTGCATCAAGAGTCACCACGCTCAGACGTCTTCAGGAAAAGGGCTACCAAGCCACTTCTGTGTTAAATTCAAATAAAACACGACGTTTATTCAGCTAACACACTTTATTACCTCCATTCCTCCACCTTCACCCACCGCAACACCGTTCCACACACACTTCCTTCAGAACCCCGCCCCTCACACAGCGCGCGCTCACCTTTGAACCAGCGCATGCGCTAACCTCATTTTTAACCCGGAGGAACCTTATTTCAAGCGAACAGGGTAGGGAGGAAATAACATGTTAACATTCTGAACCAGAGACAACGTCAGAAGCATCTTACCTGGGCTGTGGAGAAAAAGAACTGGACTGTTGCTCAGTGGTCCAAAGTCCTCTTTTCAGATGAAAGTAAATTTTGCATTTCATTTGGAAATCAAGGTCCCAGAGTCTGGAGGAAGAGTGGAGAGGCACAGAATCCATGTTGCTTGAAGTCCAGTGTGACGTTTCCACAGTCAGTGATGATTTGGGCTGCCATGTCATCTGCTGGAAGAGGTGTTAGTGAGGCCAGCAGGGGGTGCTCACCCTGTGGTCTGTGTGGGTCCTAACACCCCAGTATAGTGATGGGGACACTATACTGTCAACAAGCACTGTCCTTCGGATGAGACTTTAAACCGAGGTCCTGACTCTCTGTGGTCATTAAAAATCCCAGGATGTCCTTCGAAAAAGAGTAGGGGTGTTACCCCAGGCATCCTGGCCAAATTTGCCCATTGGCCTCTGACCATCATGGCCTCCTAATCATCCCCATACACTGATTGGCTTCATCACTCTGTCTCCTCTCCACCAGTAAGCTGGTGTGTGGTGGGCGTTCTGGTGCACTATGGCTGCCGTCGCATCATCCAGGTGGATGCTGCACACTGGTGGTGGTTGAGGAGATTCCCCCTTGTATGTAAAGCGCTTTGAGTGCCTTGAAAAGTGCTATATAAATGTAACAAATTATTATTATTATCGCTTTGAGTGCCTTGAAAAGCGCTATATAAATGTAACAAATTATTATTATTATCTGCTGGTGTTGGTCCACTGTGTTTTCTGAAGTCCACAGTCAACGCAGCCATCTACCAGGAAATTTTAGAGCACTTCATGCTTCCTTCTGCTGACAAGCTTTATGGAGATGCTGATTTCATTTTCCAGCAGGACTTGGCACCTGCCCACACTGCCAAAGGTACCAAAAGCTGGTTCAATGACCATGGTGTTACTGTGCTTGATTGGCCAGCAAACTCGCCTGACCTGAACCCCATAGAGAATCTATGGGGTATTGTCAAGAGGAAGATGAGAGACACCAGACCCAACAATGCAGATGAGCTGAAGGCCACTGTCAAAGAAACCTGGGCTTCCATACCACCTCAGCAGTGCCACAAACTGATCACCTCCATGCCACGCTGAATTGAGGCAGTAATTAAAGCAAAAGGAACCCCTACCAAGTATTGAGTACATATACAGTAAATGAACATACTTTCCAGAAGACCAACAATTCACTAAAAATGTTTTTTTATTGGTCTTATGAAGTATTCTAATTTGTTGAGATAGTGAATTGGTGGGTTTTTGTTAAATGTGAGCCTAAATCATCACAATTAAAAGAACCAAAGACTTAAACTACTTCAGTCTGTGTGCATTGAATTTATTTAATACACGAGTTTCACAATTTGAGTTGAATTACTGAAATAAATTAACTTTTCCACGACATTCTAATTCATTGAGATGCACCTGTATGTATATATATATATATATATATATATATATATATATATATATATATATATATATATATATATATATATATGTCGTTTTTTTTTTGTTTTATAGAAAATTATTTGTATATTCAGTACATATTATATGGTACATATTCAGTACCATAATTGTAATTGTATATAATTACATTACATATGATAAAAAATGTAAGAAATTAATACTTCTATTCAGCAACGACAGATTAATTTGATCAAAATGGACAGTAAAGACAACATTCAGAATGTTAGAAAAGTCTTAATTCTGTAAAAAAAAAAAAAAATTCTTTTTTTTTTTACGTTCTATTCATCAAAGAATCCTGAAAAAATATTTGAAATTTGGTTTCCACAAAAAATATAATATCAGCATATTAGAATGATTTCTGAAATGTAATAGTTCACAATATTACTGTTTTTACTGTATTTTTTATCTAATAAATGCAGCCGTGGTGAGCATAAGAGAGACGTCTTTCAAAAACATAAAAAAAATGGTATGACTCTTAACTTTTGAACAGAAGTGTGAGACAGCAGAAATACTTTGACGTGTTAAACATCCTCTGCATGACTCTTAACCCTGTTCCTCTCCTCTGTCAGCTCTACTCCTGCTGTGCCTCCTGACGCTGGTCTCATCCTGGAGGTGCAGCTGTTGTCAGCAGATGACGCCCCAGACCTGGAGCTCATGCCGCCCACTGAGCGAATCAGTTTGGCCAACAGAAAGCGAGAGCGAGGAAACGTCCACTACCAGCGCGCCGACTACGCCTTCGCCGTCAACTCATACGGAATCGCGCTACAGATAACCGAAGCGACTTCCAGAGGTGATACTGCTTCATTCATGACTCATTGAGTTAATTTCCCAATAAATCGTTGTATACGTCTGCAATCATAATGCTCTTTTATCTTAGTGGACATCAGTCAACAAGAAGAGGAAGAACTTTTGGACATGAAGGTGAAATGTCTGAACAACATGGCCGCCGCTCAACTCAAGCTAGACCACTATGAAGCCGTGCTGCGCTCCTGCGTCTCCGTCCTGGTGCACCAGCCAGACAATGTCAAAGCCCTGTTCCGCAAAGGCAAGGTTGGTTTCCTGGGTTCAGATGCGTATCGTTTTCACTCGTTCTCATTAAATAGTAATGCACTACTGGTTTGGGACACAGTGAAAGTGGGTTGTTCCGTCGTTTGGTTCCGTTTAGGTTTCTGGCCACAGTGGAGGAAAAAAACAACAGCTTGAGGTGTGTTGAGATGAAAAAGTGCTGTCATGTGACGCGTGTTTGTGTCCGCAGGTACTGGCTCTGCAGGGCGAGTTTGCTGAAGCCATTAAAACGCTGAAAAGGGCCTTGAAGTTGGAGCCAAGTAACAAGGTAACACAAGAGACAATTTAACAGAACAAATTTTATTAACTATCACTGATGATCAATGTTTTGTTTTATTTTATAATTTAAAAATTTATATTTGTTATATAATCTTAATTTGATCTTTATTTTATCTCTTTATTTTATTTTGAATTAAATACATTATAATGCATTGTTTTATTAAAAATTGGCATCTGTTGATAACTTTATTTTATTTATTTAAATTGTATTTGTTTTATTTTATTTAGTATTATTGTTTTATTGCAAATTGGAATCTGTTGAGAACTACTATTTTATTTTATATCTATTTTATTTCATATTTGTTATTTTATATAGTAATTTATCTATATTTTTTTACTAATCTTTTATTGTAAATTGGTATCTTTATTTTATATTTTAATTTATTTTTTTTATCTTTTGTCTTGTTTTAATTTGAACTCTCTTTCTATTTTATCTTTTTTATTTTCAAATTATTTTTTGTATTTTTTATCTTTATTTTATATGATCTTATTTTACTGTTTTTTTTTTTACTACCTTTATTTTTTATTATTTTGTTTTTCTTAGATCTTATTGTAGTTTTTTTTATCTTATTTCATCTTATTTTATTCTATCTTGATTTAATTTGTATACTGTATATATTACTTTATTTAATTTAAGTTTTATAACTTATTTAATCTTTATTTTATTTCTTTTTTTGAAAATTGGCATCTTTATTTTACATCTTATTTTATCTTTATTTTACTTTACATCTTATATCTTGTTTTATCTTTATTTTCTTGTCATTTTTGAAAATTGGTATCTTTATTTTTTCTTTACTTTATTTTTACATCTTATTTTATTTTCTTATTTATCTTTTATTGAAAATTGGTATCTATTGAGTGCCATTATTTTATTTTCATTTGTCTTATTTTATTTTTTATTGCATTATGATAAATTGATTTATTGAAATTTGGTATCTATTAAGAACTACTTGTAAAACAGGTCCCAGAATCATATGCATTCCTCATTATAACCAGCAGATGGAGCTGCAGACCCCCAAATTCAGTCAGACTGCAGACAGAACAGAGTGTTCAAAAACTCCTAGGATCGCATTTCTTTCCGTGTCTATAAATAGCCGGGTCACTCCACACACTTGCCATATCTAAAGCTGCATTAGGCCGCTCTGCTTACACAGGCGGACGGATGAGGTTCCCTGTGTCCCTCCATCTGACAGCTCCTGACTGCTGTATGACCAGCCTGCCACTGCCAATCCACCTACGTCTGCACATTTACATCTCTCTCTTCTCATGTGTCTGGCCTTTAGAGTTGCTCCAGTGCAGAATTCCTTCATCCAATCTCATTCCATCTCACCACTTTGCCTTTACCCTGCTTGTTTTAGTCATTAGCCAGTAATTAAACATTAGCGGTAATTAAACTAAATGGCAGGTTGTCATGGTGTAGTTTGACTCGGGCGGCTCCTGAAAGTATACATTCAAAATGCCATTCACAGCCCTCGCTCCTTACTTATTATTAATAATGACACTCAATTCAATCTAATTAGCCTTAAGTTGTTAAGCGTCATGTTTTGAACTGTATTTTTGATGTTTGTAGGTTACGCTGTGATTTAGCAGTGTTTCTTCATCGTAATGATTATTTTTAAGTAACCATATAAGGCGTGGATCAGGTATTTAAATGATTCTTCTTTAAAACGAATCCACCAGTTCATTGAAACACAATGAAACAAATCAGTTGAGTCAACTGATTTGCTCAAACAAATCTGATGGGTTGGGATTCGTTTGAACAGTTCACACTCGACTGTTGAACATATTAGTTTGTAACTGAAACATTTTCAAGATCAAATAAATATTTAGCGTTGTCTTGAAATTAATCAATGAACTGTTTTTTTATCAGTACATTGAAGCAAACTGAGTGAACTCATTTGCTAAAATAAATTGGAATGATTCAGATTCACTTGAACTATTCACACTCATTTGTTAAACAAATCAATTTAGAAATTAGTCATTCTTTGAGATCACATGAAATATGTAGTTATGACGCAAAATGAATAAGTGAACTGCTTTTATAAACCAGCTTATTGAAGCAAACTGAACGAAGGAATCAATTCACTCAAGTAAACCTGAATGATTCAGATTCACTTGAATGATTCACTCAACTGTTGAACAGATCAGTTCTTAAATTCAATCATTAATCAATGAACTATTTCTTGAATCACTCCACTGAAACAAATTGAGTAAGCCGATTTTCTAAAAAATGAACAATTCAGATTCACTTAAATGATTCACACTTAACTGTTGAACAGATCAATTCCTAAATGAGTAATTTTGTAAAATCACATGAAATATGCAGTTCGGACACAAAATGAATAAGTGAACTGCTTTTTTTAAACCAGCCTATTGAAGCAAACTGAATGAATGAACCAATTCACTCAAGTAAACCTGAATGATTCAGATTCACTTGAATGATTCACTCAACTGTTTAACGAGCCAGTTTGGAAACAAATCCTTCTACAAGGTTGTTTGAAATATGTGTGATGACTCAAAATGAATAGATGAACTGTCTTTTGATTTGTTAAAATCCATTTGAACAATTTAGATTAATTTGAAAAGTGAACACTCAGCTGTTGAATCATGAATAATTCTACAAGAAGATCACTTGAAATGTGTAGTGTTGATTCAAAATTAAATGATAAACTGCTTATTTTTATTGCTTAATTGAAACAAACCATCTGAGAAAACCTATTCCCTAAATGAAGTAAACATAACAAAATGTCTTTTTGCGTTCTCATATATCGTCTTCACAGGCTAAAACTAGAGCAGATCTAGTCCATCTTCACTCAGGTATAGAGAGAATAAAACTCTAGGGTCTTGATTTTGAGGTCATATAAGAGAAAAATTATCATGTGTGTGTGTGATCCATATAAAGACACGTTTCATTAGTACAAGATGCTTTCACTTCTGCTTTTGTGTTCTGTGGCATTGCAGCTGATATTGGAAAACAAGTGAATGTATTTTTAATCTTAAATTGGTTAACATCTTGACTTTTGTTAGGCTTTCACTCAATCTCTGTCAGCACTGTCATGTTTAATCATTTTCGTGCCGCCCAAATGTGTTGGTGTGCTGCAGTGAGCAACAGTTTCATCAGCCTGACGATACCACACACACACACACACTTTTCACTCTCTCTGCCCTTTCCTCGGCAGACCATCCATGCTGAGCTGTCGAAGCTTGTGAAGAAACACTCTGAGCAGAAAGGAGCCGAACAGGCCATGTATAAAAAGATGCTGGGTAACCCGACGAATGCCAGTGTGCAGAAACACCGTGCCAAATCCTCATGGGTGAGAGCTTAAAACGGCCCTTTTTCAACTATTTAACACCATGCACTGTTTATTTATGAGGCTGCATGTCTGTTTACTCTCAAGAGGAAGTGGGTTTTATAGATGACAAAGTGCACATTTATGCCTTAACCTGTTAAAGGGATAGTTGACTCAAAAATAAAAAATTATTATAAAAAAATGTTTAATCACCCTCATATTGTTCCAAACTCTTACGTGGCAATTTTTTCCTATTGAACGCAAAAGGAAAAATTTTTGAATCTTCACTTGTGAATGAATCATTGAGTTTGAATTGAACTTGAGAACTGGATCAGTCAGATTTTTGCATTAGCTTGCATTGTCTCACAAATCTTCTGCATTCTTTTGCAAAAATATTACATTGCACCGAGAAACTTTGCGTTTTCTTGCAAAACTTTTACTTCCTCTCGTAAAAGTATTGCGTTCCCCTGAAAAAAATTGTCCTCTTGCAAAAGTTTGCATTCCCCTTTGAATTCCCTTGAGAAATTCTGCATTCATTCGCAAAACCTGTTGCATTCTCCCGCAAAAATATTGCATTCCCCGAGAAACTTCACGTTTTTTTTCCACAAAAATATTGCATTTGCCAGAATAAACCTTGCATTCGCTCGCAAAAGCTTTGAAATAAAGTTTTTCCTCACACCTCTCAAATATTATTTCAATCAGCAGTTAAGCTAGGGAAGAAAACACAAAGCTTTGAAATTATTCATAAGGCATGAAAAATTAATCAATATAAATACATTTTCCTCCCATCTAATTTTTTCCCCATCACCATCATTTCTAGCGATGTCCGATTCATGAAAGAATTGTTCTTTTGGGTCTGATCTACTCAAACGGTCTACAGTGAATTGTTTATTAATTGGACTGAATCAGTCTGAGTGAACAATTCTGACTCAGATCCAATGATTCAAAGTACTGTAAGAGCTAAATAGCAGTTTTTTTAAAGAACGTGAAAGAATTGAAATGTAAGTTTGTCCTCTCATCTAATTTTTTCCCCCATCACAGTGTACCCCAAGGGATTTCATACAAAACATTTTTTGAGCCATTTCTTTTCTAGTTAATCTGGTTCACAAATTGGACTGAATGATTAATTGACGATTCGGACTATCTGATTCTCAAGTTCAACTCAAACCTCACTGGCGCAGAAAATTATTAGTCAATAATAAGTTAAATTTAGTCTGCACCGATAGCCTTGTGGGCAGTGCGCCCGCCGACATACAGTGCTGTTGTGCTACGGGTGTCCCGAGTTCAAATCCTAAAGCCCTGTTCACACCAAGAACGATAACTATAAAGATACTGATATTAGCGTCCACACCAGCGGACAATATTGTCTGTATATTCTAAGCGCACGCTTGCCTGCCGCTTTAAATTCTTGAGCTCATTACAGCAGGATGGATTCTGATTGGCTGTCAATGTTTTTATCGTTCATCAGCTGGAAAAAATCATTTCAACAATATTGTTTCTCTGTGCCTTTATCGTTATAGTTCTAGTGTGGACTCTGCTATTCTTTAATATTGAGATTTTCTTTTTTAGAACTATGTATTTTATCGTTATCTTTATAGTTATTGTGCTTAGTGTGAACTGGCCTTAACTCAAGGATAACTCGATCCCGCCCCGCTCTCTCCCACTTCACTTTCTGTCAGCTGTGATCTGTATAAATCATAACAAAGACAAAAATGGCAAAAAAAAAAAATCTTAAAAAAAACAAAAGTAAAATTTTGATTTATTCCAGAAAACAATAAAAAAAACTTCTGAAAAATACCATAGAAAGACACATATGGGTTTAAAACAACATGAGGGTGAATAAATAATGATAGTTTTCATTCTGGATGAAGTATTTATTTTAAACAAGTATTTTTCTTTTTACAGAGTCTCAGCTGGAAGTGGCTTTTTGGGGCTACAGCCGTTGCGATTGGCGGTGTAGCTTTATCAGTCGTCATCGCAGCTAGAAATTAATCAGAATTCACTGTGACGAGATGGATGACATGGTGCTGAAGACCTTGAGCACGCCAGGCCCCCCAAAACCCTA
Source organism: Aspiorhynchus laticeps (assembly GCA_023376895.1). Lineage (NCBI taxonomy): Eukaryota > Metazoa > Chordata > Actinopteri > Cypriniformes > Cyprinidae > Aspiorhynchus > Aspiorhynchus laticeps. The sequence goes on from JALXFT010000532.1 coordinate 26,270, forward strand.
CTGACCTTCATAAAAAAACAAAACAAATTGTAATTGAAAGTAGAATGCTTGCAGTTCTGTTGCCATCCATCGCACAGTAGAGGTTTTAAATGGCGTTCACTTTTTACTTTCAATGCATGAAAGATGAGCTGGGGAGAAATAGATGTGAGAAATATTAGATAATTCCTATTTATGTACAGAAAAGTTCCTAGTTATAATTAAGAAATTTATCGATGTACAGAATGACGCTCTTCAGGTTGCTGGACAGTCGTGTTTCACTGCAGAACTCTTCAATTACGTGTGTGAAGTTCCGTGATCTTCTTTTGGTGAACTGAAACTTGCTTATGAACAGTCTTGAACATTCAAGAATATGATTGTATGCTTTTTCTTTTGCAGTATCTACAGGCATCTGATACTAAAGAAAAACAACACTAGGTTACTGTACGTTACTGGTTTCCGTGCTTTCTTCTCCTTTATAGGCTCTAAAATATCACTGGAATCAGCTGCTGTCCCTCAATGATGTTCCCAGAGATTTCCATTTTCATGACCAAACACTTCAAGGAAGGTCATACGGAACTTTTCAGTTTATTTTTCAGCTCCTACAAGAATTATTTTCATTTATTTTTAGTATTATTTATTTAGGATGAACAGACATGAACAGTTTTTTAAAAACATATAATCCTTAAGTTGATTATCTTAGTTCCCCATTCCGATTTTTTTGTAGTTTTGGTAACCTCCGACATTCCCTTTAAAGTTATTTTGTATTTCCTATAATAAACATTTGCACTTTCTGTTCATATGGTTGAAAATAAAGTGATTTCTTGAAAATGTTTAGATGTATGAATTCTAGATTTGCATTTCCTAAAGGAAATAAAAGGGTATAGTGTTAATAATAGCAACAATACAATGCTTTCTTGCACTTGCCAGCTCGTTTATGAAGTACGGGTTCGATGTGAACGTTCTAAATGAACATTCTATGTAAAGTGTGCGTTGTAATGAACTGGAGAATGTATTTGAAGTGCATAAATGTGATGAACCCTCATCCCTCTGGTTGGAGTCTGGTGGGGCATTCCCTATTCATGTTTTTTTTCCAGACATTGACGTTTTTCTGACGCAATTCTGTGAGTGAGAAGCGTTCAATCCAAAACCTTCCCCCACCCCCAGCCAAGAGTTTTCCAGTGTACAAAAACACAACCAAACATGGTCCAATCACTAGTTTCAAATCATATACGTTTGCCTTACTGTTGAAATATATTCGAAAAATAAATAAACGTATCATGCATTAAACCGCGTTGTAATGGTCATTTCCAGCGATGTCCAATCCGAGAGAACCGAGTCGGATCTTTTCAGCGAAACGGCTCATGATGATTCGTTCACTAATTGAATTGAGCGGATCTCGAGTCAACAATTCTGACTGAAGTAACTTTTTCTTAATTATTATTGAACTTTCAAAGTTACAAAATTCAACAGCAAGTTCTTGACATTTCTCATATTTACACATTTTGTAAATACAAATTAAACAATTTTAATAAAATAATAAACAAAATAAAAGGGCATCACAAGCATGTTAAATTCATTTAGCAAAGCCACAATTCTTTGGGCTTTACGATTTTTTAAAGACTTTATAGATTCTAAGCTTTAAAGGCTGTTTGAAAATGAGCGAAATTGTGTTTTTAAGTTACTCCATTTAGTTTGATGAATATAAAATTTCACTAATAACAAAAACAGATCAATAATAAATAACAGCTAAATTAGCAGAAGGTAGGTTACTTTTTAATCGCCTGACTGGATGAAATGTTACCAAAAAAGGTCACGATTTGTTATTAAACATCCATACTTGTACACTTTTAAACCAAGAGATGTAAAATAAGTTTTGTGTAGAGATATGCAGATTTTATTTAGGATCTCAATACGGTCTAAATAAATCATATGTGAATATGACCCTGGACCACAAAACCAGTCTTAAGCAGCACGGGTATATTTGTAGTAATAGCCAAAAATACATTGTATGGGTCAAAATTGTCGATATTTCTTTTATGTAAAGATCATGTTCCATGAAAATATTTTGTAAATTTCCTACCGTAGATATATGAAAACTTATTTTTTTATTAGTAATATACAAGAACTTCATTTGGACAACTTTAAAGGTGATTTTCTCAATATTTTGATTTTTTTTCACCCTCAGATTCCAGATTTTCAAATAGTTGTATCTCTGCCAAATATTGCCCTATCCTAACAAACCATACATCAATGGAAAGCTTATTGATTCAGTTTTCAGATAATGTATAAACACACATCACTCAAATTGTATTTGTTATAAACAGCAATATGACTTTTTAGAGCTCTGATGATGTAAAAGAACAGCTGAATCGTTTTCGAACCGGCTCTTTGAAACGAACTGTTCAAAAGAACCGATTCGCGGAAAAGACTCGGGCTTCCCATCACTGGTCATCTCATGATTACCCCGAAGCCCCGCCCCCTCCCGCCTGTACGTAATTCACGCCTCATGAATAATCATATCCTTCGCTCGCTCGAGCTGCTTGTTGCGTTCACGGCAGAGGCGCGTGAGCGTGGTGGGAAATGCAAGCAAGATGGCGGCGTTGAAGGAGGAGCAGTGCTACGGACTGTCCTGTGGAAGAGTGAGCAATGGCAGCAACATCTCCGTCTATCACGTCAAGCTGACTGACAGCGCGCTGCGAGCGTTTGAAGACTACCAGAGCAACAAGGTAAGACGCGCGTCGACCGCAACGCGAGGCTGGAGAAACAGTGCTAACAGGCTAACAGTGAGCAGCAGGCGACAGTTATTTCCCTGCCTGACAGCAAATCACCCACTCAGCTGAAGAAATTCCCCTCAAAGCGAGCAGGAACTTCGGCGTAGCGAAGCAGTCGCTGCCTTCCTTAACAAGCACTTCATACACTAATGAAGCCATTAATTAAACCCTCCGCAGGTAATAAAGCAAAATAACTTATTTTATGTGTGTTGGTCAGACAGTCTAGTTTGGTGGAAAGTAACTGGGTGCCCATGTTCCTGGAAATGTCTGGGAATTTTTGGACTGATTTCCAGGTCAGAGAAAGTCATGGAAGTGAAGTAAGTCTTAAAGAGTCATGGGAATTCCACTAATGAGTAGACATTTTTCTAGTTATGATTGACTCTCAACCAGGGGCCCGGGGCCCTCAGCAAACTTCCAAGGGACCACAAGATGTCTTGATAGCTCAATTAAAGCTAATGAAAGATGAATCCAAAAGCTTGAGAACTATTGATTCAAATGCTTTGTTTGAACCTTTTGAATACGTGTATTGCACACGCATATTGTAATTTAGATTAAAATTTGAGTAATGTTTCAGTGTGTATATATATATATATATATATATAATATATATTATATATATATATATATATATATAATAGCATACAATATATAAAATTCAGATATTTATATTTATTAAAATATATTAGAATTGCATGCATTTAAAAATATATGTATTATAATTATCAGTCTGAAATAAATGCAGCTTAGTTTACATTACTGAAATTCATTACTCAATTGTCAACGAAATTAATGCCTTATTCCACTTTTTTTGTCACAGCATAATTATAAATAAATAAATAAATGTTTCTTACAAGCCAACAAGCTTATCTACTTAAAACAACAAAAAACATAAAAGAATGTGAGGTAGTCCCATGACGTTTGTTGAACATGTAAGTCAGGTTAGTTAAAACAGAAACTAGTGCTTAATGTTTGAAGTTGGCATTTGATACGAAAGATGCTTCTTTCTGCCTATAAGCCGGAACTCATTGTTTCTATTTTAAACCAGCCTTGCTATTAATTTGCCCTCCCCAGTTTTAGGTGGATGCTGTTTTCCACGTAGCAAAGCAGTGAATCTGTGTCTTTGAGATTGTAAGTTGTTAATGCTTTGGAATCTTATCAGCGATTGAGCATTAACACGGTTGCCACATCTTCAAAAAGCCAAGCTGAGCGTCCGCAGATCTGAAAAGTAAATATTTTATGTCATGTTTTGAGTCAATTGACTTAGTTTGGGTTCTCGCCGTTTGGATTAAAGGATCGCGAGCTGCTGCAGACGCAACAGGCCGGTCAGATGGACGATATTTGATAATAAAATGCATTGATTTTTCTGCGCTGTTTCAGATCAAAGGAAGAACCTCATGGTGCACGGTTCATGTTTGGTATAATAAAGCAAATGCAACTCGATCCAAGATGCAACAAAGGCCAAGACTCTCTATTCAAACTAGAGTGGAAGTTGAGTCACACTTCTGGTGATGTCAGTAAATTGGACGATAGGAATAAAATTACAGCTTTCGGTCTACACCCAAGCCGGTGGTAACAATTGGATGAAATTGTGAATGTCAGCTTATATAAGTCTGCTTTTAGTGTTGCTCTCTTATGTAGTGATTAATATGGCATATTCTTTAGATGTGATATGTGAAACTCAAGTCGGCTGGCTACATGTGACACTGTGAGGGAGGCTGATGCTTTGCTTGGGAGTATTTTTATCTTTCAAGCACCATGCACAAATGCTACTAGTAAGTTTAGAGTTGGTCTTAGTTTGGCCTATTTGCATATTTGAATTTGCTTTTATTGCTCAAGGCTATTTTGGTTGCCTGTGAGAAATATATCTAGCTGGATATTTGAGAAATTTATTTATAATTTTTTTTTAGTTGTAACATTCTGTAAATGTGACTCACTGTCTTCTGACGAACTTGATTATTTTTAATTGTTGCAATAGTCAGAAAAGTAGTTGAAATTCATTTGGTGTCTTTTCTTCGTCTCGTGATTTAAACTCACGTGATGGGTATCGTGTAACGCGTGCACATGCGTTGACGTTGTTTATTGCATACTGGATTTCACCAACCCTATAGTCACTAGCTATCTGTTAATTGACCATATAACCTTTTTACTAGGGGTGTAACGATACGCGTATCGTGTATCGAACGATTCACGGGCAGTTCCAAATGGAGGTGATCATCCCTATCCCCTTGGAGTGGGGACTTTGGAGTGAACAGGGCACGTGCGTGTCGCTATTTAGTCGTTTGGAATGCACTTGGTGAAGGGAGCGATCTAATTTCCTCATTATCTTCAGCTGGGATGTTCCCGTGACAACGCAGCACGGTGTCAGTCAGCAGATTCGCTGTTTAAATGTCAAATGTCTTTTTATTTTTGTTATCATAACTGTTGCAAATAAACATACATTTTATATTTTTAAAAGTTTTTAAAATATGCTATATAATATATATAAAACTTTTTAAAATATATATATTTTTTTTTATGCTGGTGTCCGTCAGCGAATCTGCTGACTGACACCGTGCTGCGTTGTCACGGGAACATCCCAGCTGAAGATAATGAGGAAATTAGATCGCTCCCTTCACCAAGTGCATTCCAAACGACTAAATAGCGACACGCACGTGCCCTGTTCACTCCAAAGTCCCCACTCCAAGGGGATAGGGATGATCACTTCCATTTGGAACTGCCCGTGAATCGTTCGATACACGATACGTGTATCGTTACACCCCTACTTTTTACCTAAATGGACAGTTGTAAATAATATTTTTGAAAATTAAGTTAATGTGAAACTCCAAACATATACAGCCTTAAATAATAATTCAAGTTGTTGTTGTTTTCAATTAGAAAATGTGAGGTTGTTGTTTATTTATTTATTTATTTATTTATTTTTATCATCAGAAAAACAGGGATGCACAATATATTGTTGTTTATGTCTGTTTGATTGTTTTTATTTATTTATTTATTATTATTTTAATTGATTTGTATTGGTCTAAAGACTGGTCTGAGACATAGTATATAGCGCTGAGACATAGTAAAAATATTAATAATAATGATAATATTAGAATTTTATATATACAGTATATGTAACTGTACACAAATATGATGGTTTGGTACGTACCTCGGTTTTAACATCACGGTTCGGTATTATTTTGGTACAGCAGGGGGAAAACTAAGTGTTTATTTTATTTGTATTATTTTTTTAAATAGTGGTTTACTGAAGAAGTTGCTCTTTCTTTAAATACATTCAGTTATAGTTTAAATTTTCTTGGTGATAAAAATCTACCTCAGCTTATACTTAAAACTAGGGATGCACCGAAATGAAAATTCTTGGCCGAAGCCGAACAAAATGAAACACTGGGCCGAAGGCCAAATACCGAACACGGTTTTTCGCATTTTTTTCCCCGTAGGCCTATTTTGCAATTTTTTTTCACCATTGCATAAATTAAATAGCCAAAATGTGCTTTTTACTGTTCACGCTGTTTTGTTGATGTCTTTCCGCGGTTGTAACACTGATTGAGAGATTACATGAGGCATGAGATGTTCAGTCATGTTTATTTGGGTTGAAACTAGTAGTACATAGGAAGGAATGATCGCGTTCACTCTCACTCTGCTTTGCACAAGTCTGCGGTGCGTCACGGCTCAGACACAGGAACCGGAGCTGATCGTGGCCACTCGAGTCAATGCTTGTGTTGGGTTTATCCGAGCACGTTTCTGAACCGTCCAGCGGCTCTCCAAGGCGTTTATACAGCGATGTGTCATGACACATCAAAGACTGTCAAAACGCCATTTATTATTTGAATTTCCTGATAAAAAAATTAAAAAAAAAAACCTGTATGCATAGCCGAAACACCATACATATATTTTTATATATATTTATTTATTTATTTATTTATTTATTTATATTTATTAGGGGTGTCAACGTTAACGCATGTGATTAATCTAAAAATTAACGTGTTAATATTTTTTATGCAAATTAATCGTTTAATAAGGCTTGACCCCAACTTCCCGTCATCGCAGCGTGGAAGGTTATCTATCAGTGTGTGATGAGGGTACAGCGAACAGTGTTGCCAGGGTAACGGCACAAGTGTCCGTGGGCTATTTTGAAAATACAGTCATGGGAAAAATTACAGAGCCGAGGGTTGCGGTTTTTTGGTCTACTTTTATAATCTACCGCGGCCGCCCAAAGTGTATATAGAAAAATAAAAATGAAAATCGATCCTTTTACTAATGTGTATCATACTTGGAATGTATACCTGGCAACTTAAGAATGGAGAGGCGGTTGTAACATCACAAACAACGTGAGTTTCAGCCAGAGCATACAACACAGCAGAAATAAACATGACAACAGCTACTATAGATTATATAAGATAATAAACACAAGATTACGATAGGATATGGTTTCTGTGATTTTCTTGAGATGAATGTGTAACTTGCATCTGAAATGCAAATTTTTGCAGCGACATAAAAAGCATATTTTAACAACAGTAAACAACAAAATTCCACACGTGATCGCAAAAGGAAGTTATTACAAACACTCGATGGTGGTTTGAAGTGAGTTCTGAGTAAAAGTGTACTATTAATCTCATAAATTGAGGCTAATGTAAGCTCTAATGCACCTGCAGAACAGGTCCAATTCTTCTTCATAATGCATTTTGTCATAATACTTCACGTAAGGTCTCAAGAAAATGTTTTGTTGTATTTATTTAGAAATACTTTTGTACTTTTTTATATATATATACCTAATTTACTAATTCACTAATTTAGTTTACAATTTTAGTGAATTGAAATGCATTTTTTCAGACTGATTTAATATATATATATATATATATATATATATATATATATATATATATATTAAATCAGTCTGAAAAAATGCATTTCAATTCACTAAAATTGTAAACTAAATTAGTGCCTTCCACTTTTTTTTCTGTCACAGCTTAATATAAAATATTAAACTTTCTATTTTTTATTTATTTTAATCATGTCTGCTCGCCAGTTTTACAAACTTAGCAACCTTATCGACTAAAATAATAATAATGCTGAATTTATAATATTATTTTATTATTAATAATACTAAATATTATTTTAATTGATCTGTATTGGTCTATCAATCAATTTGAGTGTGCACACTGATTTTTTTCCCCCATTTGCTAATATCTAACGCTTTTTCAACTTCAAGTTAATATTTAAAAACGGTAATAATTTAAAAAGTCAAATGAAATTTTTAGAAAATCACAAAACGAATATTAATTTTTTCATCTTGTGCATTATAATGCTGTGAGGCTGAAGTTCACTTGTAGCATTTAAGATTTACTTCGCTGGTTTAGTTTAGTATTTAATTAGACAAAATGATGCAGAATTGTAATATCGTCAATTATTTGTTAAAATATGAAAAATATATATTATCTTTATTTGCCAGAATTGTAGTGTCAATGCATCCCAAGTGAAAATCGTAATTTTGACCTTCTTGCGTCGTCTCATTAGGTTGCATGATTTGCGGTATCGTTAAAGTCTGCAGCACTGGAAACTTCTGCTTAATTCAGGCTAATTCTAACCGGAAGGAACCGTTTTTGTGCACTTGTCTTTCGCTTCAGCCTGTGATGACCAGATTGCATCACGTCTGCACCTTAGTTTCCTGAGGAAAAAAAAAATAGATTGTGTCTGTCGCTTAGTCATCTGTTGAATACTGTATTAGGATGAGAGCTGGGCTTCACCTCTTACATTCTTGATGCTTGATGGAGAGAAAAGCAGTGGTAGTCCGAATGACTTGGCTCTGCAAATAAATGGGTCAGCCATTTTACTGGGCCGTTGTTGTTTGTATGTCAATAGGGAAATGCTTTGTGGCATCTTGGTTTATTGCACATTGTTCCTTTTTCTGTTTGTTGTAACTTTGATTCCGAAGGTTTTGTCTTATCCAGCAGAGGTTTGTCACCCAGCAAGCAAAGATTGTTTCTATAGAGCTTTAAAGGAATAGTTCACATGAAAATGAAAATGCTAGGAAGTCATGCATGTTTTTTTAACAACATGAGGGTGAAGCAGAACTTTAGTTTTTGGGTGAAATGTCCCTTTGAGTTATGTTATTGCAATGGCAAACGTTACGAAGAAAATTCCTTTTTTTTTTTTTTTTGATTTTTTTTTTTTTTTTTTTTTTTTTTTTTAGATTTTATAAACTTGATGCACCGTTTTTTTATTTTGATTTTTTTTATTATTTTTAAACTGAAAGTTAAGCAAAAACGTTTTGGCACTTAAATTTGCATAATTGGGTAATTGAACTGTGGTTTAAAGTGTTGTTTTCTCAGATAAGTTAAAACCAGTTGTAGTAAAGCCCTTCGCCAACAAGCCACTTCACAATGTTTCAGCCACACAAATTTTACATAATTCTACTCCAGCATTTTTTTTTTGGTTGCATGCTGCTGACATGTTCACTTGTTGTAGCTTTATCACATTGTGTGCATGAGAGATGGATGCTGAAACTGTCAAAAGCAATTTTTAGATTTTGCAAACTAAAAATTTAAACCATGTTTTTTTTTTTTTTTTTTATTTTGTTTATTTTTTCAGTTTCGTCCAAATATGTTTGTTGCCCAAAATTTTGGTGCATCACTAGTAGGGATGGGACAAAAAATCGATTCACCTATCGCAATTTTTTTTTATTTACGATTTTAAAACTGATTTTTTTATACCAGAATCGATATTAATTCATATTAAATGCATTGCTTTATTTTAGTCCTTGCTTGTATACGAGGCGGAGGAAAGTTACCTCTTTTATTTCAGCAGACAGTAGATGTGTTGTATTGGTGAGTATAAGTGTTTCTCAACTGGTGAAAAAGTGGGCCGCGGAGTGTACGGCCAAAGAAACGACATCAACAGCAAAAAACGTAATTCTTAATGTTTTTCTGATGCGAGACTTTTATTTTAAAAGACGTGCATGAAAGCGGCTGACACTTCTGTCAGATGCAGTTTAAGAAAAGTGCCTAAGAAAAATATCAGCAAAGTATCAGCAGTCAGATGAGATGTTGACAGGCTTAATATCAGTGTCATTATTCTATCGTTATTTCTGTAACTTGTTACGAAATAGTCTCTCACCTCAGAAAAACGAACTATCCTGTCATGTTATACCGTGTTCGTAGCACGCACTCTTCTATAGCACACGTGAACGTGGCGCTGCATATAAAAATAACTTCACTAAAGCGCAGAAACTACGAGCATGCAACGCGTGAAATAAAAGTACAGTACCGATAAATCACATAACTGTACTGCGTGTGTTAGCTGGGAAGGATTTGCATTAGGGCTGTGACGGTCTTTGTGACAACCGCGTCACCGCGGTGGTCGGTCGTCACCGCGGTTGTGTATTGCCACCGGCGGTAGTGCACGTGACGTCACACACTTTATAACAAGCATAATACAAAGTTTTGTATACAAGTGTAATATAGTAACGGTTGCAAATTGTTTTATTTAGACTATAAATCTATGCTAAATCACAAATTACCTCAAACGCCATACACGGCGTTTCCTTTAGATTGGCAGGTTTGAGGCAGGAAAATACAGTTTATTCTGCATTCAGCAAATGTATTTTGAGCGATGGATCTTGTTGGGAAACCAAATACTACATCGCCGATCTGGAATCATTTCCATTCGTGTCACCCATCCGCGTTTGTACAAGTGTCTTCAAGTTAACGTGATCGCAAACGCCCGGCAGGTCAGGTTTGTGTTGGTGAGGCTTTCTCCAAACTGGCCAAATACGAGTGAGACAGCGGTAAATGGAAGATGCCAACAAGAAACGTGGCAACATACGCCGCGATTCCTATTCCACAGAGAGCGCGTGCAGACGAGGAGTTAACGCGGCCGCTTGCTTGGTAGCGGAACAGTGAACCGTGCAGTGTTGCCAGATTGGGCGGGTTCCCGGCAGTTTTGAATTTGATTGTGCGGGTAAATATTGGCTTGGGCGGGTGGACAAAATTTGGACTGGTTTTTGGTCAGTTTGGCGGTTTTCAAAACATATAAATTGTATAGGATAATTGGTTAACAAACAAACCCAAGTGTGCATATATAGCCTACTGCATGCATCCAATCAGTCATCACAAAGTTACCAAACACACACGCACCTGCAAAGAGACTGGTGCTGATGTTTTAGCCAATCGCAGACAGACGTGATGATTCATGAGCGACGGGTTTTTAGCGCGATAACGGATCTGATTTTGAATGTATAACTGTAAGTGATCATAATGCCTAAATATAAGTTTGATGGTAAAGAGTGGAGAGTGTTTCAAAACGTGAATTACACCTGTTGCGGAGATGACATGAAGGCTGTATCACTGCAACTCCGAAATCAGAGCACAGTTCAATTATTTAATCAAAATCTATTTATATCTATACGATCCTGTCTTTTATCTTTTAAACGGTCCAGATTGGTATCCTTTAAAGATGCTGGACTTAGTTTTGACTGTGCAAAGTTCTACATATGAACTTCATGAAAGACTTCTGTGTGAAATTATAGAGCGACACGAAGGTATTGTTGTTAAAAAAATTTTATTGTCGGATTATCATACAGAATGACAGCTTTGACTGTCATGTGTGCATGAACGAGTGTGAAATACCTATAATTACGTTGCTAATTCTGATCACTCATATTGGGCACTTGTTTGCATTTAAATTCTGACGGTTGACATTGATTGCCGTTTTGACAGTGTCTGCTTGCATATTTTAATCATATTTGGTAGTTCTCTTTAATGTATTTGCCCCAATTTGATCCATGGGAAATTTATCTAGCATTATATTTATATTATTTTGTCGTCATTATTTCATTATAAGGAGTTAAAAATGGCTCTTATCAACCTTGATTTACATTATATCACATTATTTTGACAGTTAAAGTTTTGGGCGGTTTTTGTGAGCTTTTGGGCTGGAAATCGTCCATCCAATCTGGCAACACTGGAGCCGTGTCTAAACCGGACGCCGTGTCGCAACACAACAGGTTGAGTCTGTCTACAGGACATTTGAACTTCGTGTCAGTATGTCATAAATAGAACAAGGCAGTTTACTGTGAGGGATTTGTCGTGTTGTATCGCGCCGCATCTGTGGACAGCATCACTGATTAGAATGCCGCTCGCGTTATTTAAGGCTACTTTCCTATTTAACTATTATTTCTTTGATATTTATTTTAGTGTTTTGCAGGCTGATTGTTCACTGACAGAAGTGCTAAAATAAACACGTACGTTTTTTTAATAGATGATTGAGCCTCATTTATTTATGTTTGTGTTTCAGAATTATATATATATATATATATATATAAATATACACAACACCGCACCACCGGCGGTTGTTGGTCCATTACCACCGCGGTGGTAAAAATCTGCCACCGTCACAGCCCTAATTTGCATGAAGGTATGATATTCATTCTATTCAGGAGCAGTTTCCACGTTTCATTAACAGTTCATGTTAGTATTGTATATTCACCATGGTAACTGTTGTTTCCATAACCCAAAAATACCATGTTATTTTCACTTTGTGTCATTTTTTATGTTTAAATGACTGTGGTGACTCAAATCAACTTAATTGTATGAACAAAAACTAGTTTGGGACTGCTATTTAATAGCCTTACCTTATAGGCTGTTTATTCAGTATTAATCATTCTTAACAGTCTTAACTTAATTTTTGTTAAATAAATTTGCTTTGATTTTGTTTTTAACAAATTATATATATATATATATATATAAATAAATAATATTTATTAGTAAGTGGGTCACGGCTTATATATTTTATTTAACGCAGTCCAGTATGTAAAAGAATGGCTTTCGAGTTAAGTTTGATGTTAAAGAAAGCTTTCACAGACTCTTTATTTTATTAATGGAACTAGTTCGATGGGCACTTTATTTCAAAAGGCACTTTTTCAAAAAGTGTTTTTCTATTGGACTTTTTGTGGCTGTTTGTTTGTTTACTGAAAACTGAAATAAAACAGGAAAAATGACTGCTAAGATGTATTCTTTTATTTTTTTTAATTGTGACGGTCTGTATATTAAGTGTATCATTCAACTTTTTCCCATGGTCTAGAGTTTAAAAACAAAAAATAAAAATTGCAACACCGCAATATCGAGTCGCAATACTTGTAGAATTGAAATTCTTAAAAAAATCGCAGTACATATCGTATCTGCAATATGCAGCTTGACTTGTATCGGCGTTAATTGCGAGTTTTTATCTCACAATTTAGACTTAGACTTTTTTTTAGACAATATAGATTATTTATTCTTAATATACTCACAATTTTGTGAAAATTTCTGCGATAAACTCGGAATTGCGAGATGTTAATTCAGTTTGAGAAGAAAAGTCTGATTTGAGGGATATAAACTTGCAAATGCGAGGACGAAAAGTCAATTACTTTTTGTTGTTTTTTTTTAATTCCATGGCGGAAACAAAAACAGAATTGCGAGATGCAAATTTAAAAAAGTAAAAAGTCAGAATTGCAAGATATAAACTCTTAACAAATTCAAAAAAAAATTTCTTAGAATTCCGAGTTTATATATTTTGCAATTCTGAGTTCATATCCCTCAATTCTCAGTTCCTGTCTCGCAATTCTCAGTTCATATCTCACAGTTCTGCCTTTTTTTCCCAGAACTGTTAGATTATATGACAATTCTCAGTTTATATCAGTTTGTGTTAGCACAAACATCGGCGTCTTCACCTTCCTCTTAGTTTGCACTTCTTTGCAGTTCCACAGGTGACTGCCATCGATTTGTTACTCAAGCTGTAGCTTTATCTGACCGGTGCCAAGCCTGGTGCTTAAACAAGTCCACATGTAGTTTAAAAGGCATAGTTCACCTCAAACAAAGTGAAACTCACCCTTACGTTGTTCAACACCAATTTGACAGAATTTTTTTTGTTAAACGCCAAAGATGTTTAGCTGAATGTCTGATCTGCTCTTTGATGGTTGTGGTCACCATTTACTTGTATTGAATGTTAATTATTTTTTCTTTTCTTTTTAAGCTGTAACTTAAATGGTGACCTAACTTCTAACTTAATTTTTCAGTAGTGTTGCAAATGTCTAAGTAATTTTACATAAATGTAGCTGCACATGTGGCTTTGAGAAATGTAAATCATTTTATTGAATCACTTTTAGTGAATCACGTCGCTCAGATAACTCATTTTAATTAAATGGTTCAAACATAGATCTTCTGTTTAATTAATTACTTTGTCATTTTACTTAATATGCAGCAGTATTTAATGCATTTAAATAATTGCTGTTTCAGCGTTTTGTGAGCTGTTTGAGTTTGCGCACCCTACTGAAGATTTTTTTTTTGTTTGTTTTTGTTTTTTTAAACGAACAATGTTGATCTTCTTTTTTTTTTTTTTTTTTTTTTTTTTTGTTAAGATTTGTTTTTGCGCAAGATATTATTATACAGTTAAATCACATTTTATGTCGCAGTTGTGATTTTATCAGAAAAATCGCAATTCATTTCTTTTTTCTCAATCGTGCATCGGTGATTCATTGCTCGCTAGCATTCTGCTTGGTTTGTCTTTACTACTTTTTTCATAGCAAAACAAGAATTTCATTAAATATTACTGTTTATTTTTGTTTTATTTGTTGTATTTAGCATCAATTTTAAGTTTGCTTACCCTAATAAAGAATTTATTTATTTTTTTGCACAGGAAATTATCTAATTTGATTATCTTTTGCGTCAGTCTATTTTAAAATTTTGTATCAACTACTTTTTCATTGGGGAACATGACTTTTAACTTGTATGAGTTAAAAGTCATACAAGGTTGGTACAGTTTGGCAAGGTACAGTTTCACAGGAGCTTCCCCAACAGTTTTAAAAGCCAGAAAATGTGACTCAATACTTTACTGTATTTATGGTGACATGTGACCATGACATTTTTAATAACATGAATTCAGAGCAAACCAGTCAACTAGTTATTTGTCCATTCGGGCTAGAGGCTGCATTGATGAGAGACTCCTCACCGCATTGATCGCAAACCTTGTTGCTCAACCTGACTGCAGTAGATGGACCAGATTGTGACTGGATTCACATGGAGGTCAGCCACAGTGTCATGGACATTTAAGGAATGCTGATTCTACATTTTTCATCGCTGGAACTAGGGCCTGGTAGACCAGAATTAGTGCCAAATATGACTCTGAAATGTCAGGCTGTCATGAGACTGTCATGTGTTGAAATTCATTTTGATCTTTTTGACAGTTTTGGATTGTAAGCCTAAAAAAATTGCTGTTAAACCATTTCAGTCCCGACTATGGTGTAAATTGCTTATTGCAGATTCAAGGTCATATTTTGCTCATTTTAAAATCTTAAAATGAATGAAACTCATGCTCATTACAAACAAGTTTTTGATTCATTCAACCGTTATGAACTGGCCTAGATAAAATCTTAAATCTAGGGATGCACTGAATATATTTTCGGCAGCCAAAATTTCGGTGCATTCCTATTTAAATCTTAAACAACTAATATATCTGATAGCAAACATAACAATCATTAAAATATTTTGCTTACTACACAGCAACTTTTGTTACTACTAATACTAATTGTTATGGTCAACAAGTGAAATAGTGACTGGTACTATAAATCTAGATGAAATAAAGGGGTGTTTATACAAAACAATTTTCAACTAAAACAGAAAAGTTTTATGCGTTTTGGCCGTCCATTTACGACAACGCGTTTTGGCGGCAATCGCTTAAACTAATTTCAAAGTGCAAGTTTAAAACAATATTATTGTCTCCGTGTAAACTACAAAAATGTGAGTTTGTGAAAAGGATCTAATGCAGTTGTGTATTACGTGTTCAGCCTATAGGTATGTGCGCAGGTGTGTAGTGTTTCTTTACAAAGTCACATCGCCATCTACTGGCCTGGTGTGCAAAATACAGCTTTTTGTTTTGCAGTATTTTTTGATGCAGTTGTCATCTAAATGCAAAACTTTTCAAAAATGCAAAGGGGAAAAAAAACCCTCTCCATTTTTAGTACATTGTTGTCATGTAAACATACCCTAAATCTAAAATAAAATGTATAGCTATATTGATAAGTCTAAAATAACACTCATTTGAAGAAAAGAAAATATCATTCATAAATATACTGCTTACTACCAGCTCATTTGTATTGTACTGATCATCATATCACTTAAAGGTGCAGTGTGTAGTTTTTAGCGGCATCTAGCGGTTGAGTTTGTGAATTGCAACCAACGGCTCAGTCCCCCGCTCACCCCTCCCTTTAGAGAAGCTGCGGTGGCCGATACAGTGCTAAGATGCCGTCGTCTGAGACCGCAGAGAGCAATGAGGTTTCTTTACAAAGGTAAATTAAGGAATTATATTTACTTAATTATTCAATAAACGATGTCATTGCAAATATTACTGTTACTTGTTCATCATTGTGTCAGTGTTTTTTCGCGAGAACAACATAGTGACGATACACGCTCTGTAGAGCAGTTTGTCCGTTTAGGGCTACTGTAGAAACATGATGGCGACTTCCATGTGAGGGGACCCACGGTATATGTAGTTATAAATCGCTCATTCTAAGGTAATAAAAACATAACAGTTCATTAAGTAAGGTCTTTATACTCCTCTGAAAACGTAGTTATGTATATTATATTGCATTTCTGTCTATAGATCATCCTAAATATTACACAGTGCACCTTTAAGGGCCATAACACAAAAATAAGTTTTTGGTCGGCCAAAATTTCCATATCTGTGCATATCTAGCGTTGTCCAAAATTAATGCTAGCGCTCCGCCTAGATCTGCGTTGTGTGATCCGCTGGGGTTCTGACTTTGAGTGTTGGTCCGGAGCCACCCTCTGTCCCAAGGTTATCGCTGTGGAACGTTCTGGGCTCGTGTCCCAATGAATAGTGACATGTCAGCAGCCCATTCAAACGAACAGGCTGAGGGTTGCACTCTTTTTAGGGCTGTAGAGAGAGACTGGCTCGGTTTGATGCCTGTATTTATACCGAGTCTATCGAGATCTGATGTAGATCATGTTTATCTCTTAAATTGCTATTGGAAAAAGAAACTACAGGTCTGAACAAAAATATATATATATTATATATATATATATATATATATATATATATATATATATATAATATATATATATATATATATATATATATATATATATATATATATATATATATATATATATATATATTATATTTTTTTTTAGCAGTTCAGATTTTTCTAACCTTCCCCTTAGATTTGTAATTATGATTTTTATATATATATCTAAAAAATTTTTGTCACATTCTATTAATATAATGGTCTAATTTATAATTAAAAAAAAATTAATTTTAAATAATTTGTATAGTACAATACTAGCTCATTTTTACAGCTACAGTGTGAAACTGTGGCTGTTCTACACTTCATAAACACTTGCTGAAATCATTACTGATCGGTTTATAATGGACCTTTTTCAGGGTAGCCGCCATATTTAATTTTTGGCAGTGCCATCAAATGACCTGAAATACACTCGTACTGGCTCCAGGCCATCGGATCATCCTTATTGTTGAGCCCTGAAGTAATAAATCCTTCACAACCAGACTTAATTATCCTCTGTTGCAGTTCATATGAACCTAAATTGACGTATTATTATAAACCTATACAACAGGGCTTTGTGTGTATAGAATATACATTAAGTTAATATTTCCTGTGTCCTGTCTTCTGTGAGTTACAGATGCTGGCAATTACCGTAGTATTGGATTTTGATGTACACTGCCTGTGCCTGCAGTGTAATATCTCCATTATGTGTGCCTATCTCAGGCGCAGATGGAATCAAATGGATAATTTATTAATTTCCTGATGTGAGCCAGAACCCCATGGACCGAACACAGTGCATCACTGCATCTGTACAATTTGAAATTAACCATGATAACATGCTACTGTAGTCTTGCAAGTTCAGCTTGGATGGGATGAGATCGTGACCAGTTTTTAAAATCCAGATTTGAACAAGTTTGCATTAGGCTACTTGCTTTGTGACTCCTGTTACTCAAGTCATGTTGCCATAACCTATTATGGGTTATGAAAGGTTCATATTTTGGTTTTGGGAGTCCCCAAAAACAGGTTGATATGCATTCAAGCTCAAAAAACACTTTCATATTCTTATAATATGCATTTCTTTTTACCTTATTTGCTCAACGACTCCCAAACGATTCGTTCAACGAGTCATTTTTCCAAACCCCTCCCGTGCGTGACACTAATCTGCGGTGATTGGTCGATTTCATTTAAAGCAGGGTTTGTGAGCTTTTAACGCTCCAAAAGCGGCACCTAGTGGCAAAGAATGAATTTGCATGTTCATTCAGACCAACGCGGAAATCAAGTTTTCCCAGGTCTGCGTGCGCAACAAGTGGGCGGGCAATATGCTAATGCTTCATGTTGACGTCAACATGAAACGGCTTGGGATTCATTTTAAAAACGACTCGTTTCAATGATTCAGAGTCGACTCTTTCTTTTGAGAGACTAACTTTATACACGGTGCACTTTCAGATTTAAAACTTTGCAGGATGTTTTCATTCACTTAGAGCTGTTACACACTGCATGACAGGTCATTTTCAAAAATCCATAATAGGGGCACTTTAAGATGATCTTTTTAGCTGGTTTGAAAGCCTGAAACATAATGTAGTAAGACATTATGAAATTTAAGTAGGTTACAATGGCCAACATATAGGAATTTCGCTTTAAAGGTGCTATATGTAGGATTTTGACTCTACTAAAGCATAAAAATACCATTATATGCTTGCAGATATTTAAGAAACATGCTAAGTTAACACACTTGTTTATCTGAAATACAATGCTACAGTCAGTTATTCTCCTTTGAAAATGTGCGTTCCGGCCCGGAATGTCTGTTTATGGTTTGTAAAAACCGCCCACTGCCAGTTTACCCAATTGTATTTCGGCATCCCGGGTTGCCAGTTGGCGGAAAACGCAGCGTATTTAAATTCATTCATCGTCATGTGCGCTCGTTCCTGTTGGTGTCGGTAATCTGGCAACCTGTGTGTGCTCAAGTCTGAGGAGGAGGGGCTGCTGAAAAAAACCGTCTCCTATATTTTGAATTTGGACTGCAATACCTAGTTCAATCCTACATACAGCACCTTTAAGTAGGAATACGACTACGTAATTTTAATTTTTTTTTAAAAATTTTATATACAAGTTGTTGCTATTTCAAAATGCGTTTTTAGGAGCTCATAACTTTATCCACATAACTTTAAAGTAATAATAGGTGTTATAAAATTTTGAAATATGAAATGACTATTGTAATAAGACTTTCACTGTAATTAGGAAAATAAAATAACTATTACACTACAAATGTGAAATTATACTAATGTATGTCATTTCTTTTTTTTCCAACATTAAACCTTCAAGCTTTTATTTTGGCAGAAAACCTCAAGGCTGAGGTTTATTATTGGCAGAGAAGCAAATTCATCAGCACTTAATCCCATAAAGTCTGCGTGAAAGTTGCTTCAATAAGTACCTACTTCAATATTATGATGTATTTCCATCTGAAACAGAATATTGAATAGAGGGCGGGGTTTAATTTTAGCGCTCCTCTCCATCTCTCGCTCACAGCAAACTAGTGGTCGGAGGGGCGTGGCTATTAACGACTTCCTGCCCAAGTCGTCTAACTGACATCATCAGAGAAGGAATGGCATTCCAGAGCGGAAACAAATGTTTAGAATTTTAATTAAAGATTGCCAGGACAACTGGTTTTTTTTTCGTATCTATCGCGGTTGCATGCTCACGTGGCATTGCTGTGCTACGTGGTCACAAATGTATCATTTGGACACGTTTTTAAGAATTGTGGTTTAAAAACAAGTGATTTTAAGCTGCTGAAACGCAATCAGCGTGTAACATTGGATCTGGGCAGATCTTAAAGTGACAGTAGTCTAATATTCCTGCTGTCTGTCATTTCATGTTAATCAAACAATTTATGGAATCAAAGATAACTAGGCTATATCATGATATGTAGTTACCGTGAAATAAAATGAATCATATCGTGATTAGATTTTGGACATATCGCCCACCCATACTTGCATGGGTTAATTGTTCACCACTAGCATTGTGTGCTAACAAAGTAAATAGTGTAAATTTGGATTTCATGCAGACTTTAACAACCTCTTGAACAAACCCTAAACCTTTATTATGCATAGTAGTGATGCTAGTCTTCACAAACCCAACTAAACATGAAAAACAGGAGGGATCTGCAGGGCTCCAGACTGCGACTAAAACGGTTGCATTTGCGACCAAAAATATTAATTTGCGAGAAGATTTTGCTGAAGTCACCACTGGCGACTATATGTGTATATATATATATATATATATATCTCTTTTATGTTCACGTATTAAACTGAGACGATGCGCATCAAAGTTTTAGTGGAAAAGAGTTTCAAACAGTCCTCGTCTCTGCAGCACACCTGCTAAACGTAGTTCAGTTGTGCAGCGGGAGAGAGATGTGCAAGTAAAAGAAACACAAAAGCAGTGTCTAATTTCGTGCACAACTTGAAAAACTACAACAGGTAAAGCTGTCAGCTGTGTGGATATTGGCAATTAATATCCAATAATTACTAATATGGCTTTTTCTTATCAAGATCTTAGTCTATATGCTGTGTTCTGTTAATGCGTGAACTTAGGGCTAGGAATGGGTACCGAAACTCGGTATTAAATCGGTCTCGGGGCTAAATTATGAAAGACCGGAGTATCGATAAGCTCTGACGTTATCGGTTCTGCTGTCGGTACTGGAGAAATTAAGAAAACACGCATACATTTATTGTTACTATATATACACATTATCTTGCAAATTCTCTCTCACCAGAGTTGCCAGCTGTTTTAATGTGCAATAATATTCAAACATTTTTCTATTATGCATTTTTGCTATTCGTAATTCTGAAGCGAGATCGCGCTCACGCAGAGGAGCTTCAGCACGCGCAACATGAAAGCCCCGTTTAATTATGATGAGAGAACTAACTATTCAAACATCTGCTTATGATTTAGGCCTGTGGCTGTTATATTAAGAAGTTTTTTTTTTTCCATTTTGGCTTCTAAAGATTATAGCCGCGTTTCTTCTAGCACAACTTCTATCCCTTTACAGTGGTGCGCATTCGTTCCTCCCTAACCAAAACTTAACGCCAGAATCAGCTCAATCGGTGATTGTTGTAAGATACTGTCTTTACTGTTACTATTGTGGGACATGTTTGCTAATAAAGCGTAGAAAGTACAATCCGCACGAGAGACACTGTTCCCCTGGCTGAAATATGTGTGTGTGTGTGTGCGTGCCTGCGCAGCGGAGGAGCGCGCTCCAAAACGGACAGGCAAATTACACTTTGAGCTTCGGGCGCGTCCAAACGATCAAATACACAAAAATATGCCCAAATGGCCGGCTACGAGAGTATTCACTTAAACATAGTTTGTCTTAAGTGGGCGAGAACAGTTGGGAGAAAATCCGATGCGTGTCAATATTGTCTTAAAGTGACAGACTGGCGCTTGGACCAGCAATGTAAATCAAAGAACAAAATGTGAGAAAATCCCCCACAGCTCTTAATCTGAATAACGTTATAGCTTTAATAAGCATTAGTCTATACATGCAGTGAAAACTATGCAGTGTTCATTTACATTTGATTACTTTTTAGATTTCTTTTGTAACTACTACTTACCTGCACATTGATATTAGTAGACCTTCATGGAAAAATGAAAGCACTGTTTATTTCATTTCATTTGTATATTTGTTTTATTATATTTGTTAGTTTTTGTAACTTTGTTTCTTTGTTCATGTTCTTACTGTATCTTATCTTATGTATATAAAACACTAAAAATGCATGCACACTAGTGCATTTACAAATTTATATTTTATATTAATTTAATTAAATATTTATTTTACATTTCAGAATATAAAGCAATGTTAATTCAGCTCCTAATCTGTCATATCTATAGATATCTATAGAGATATAGAGATATAGATATAGATAGATAGATAGATATCTATAGATAGATAGATATCTATAGATAGATAGATAGATATAGATATATCTATATCAAAAAGTACCGATAAGAATACCGTTAAAGTACCGGATCGATAAGCGGTATCGGTAAGAGTAGTAATACCGTTAAAACCTTAACGATACCCATCCCTACTTAGGGCTGGACGATATGGCCAAAATTTATATCACGATATTTTAAATTTCAGTCGATACGATATAATTCCGATATCGATATGAACACTTAAAAAAAGCCTCATAAAAACTGCCAAGAATGCCCACAACAGATGTCTGTACCTAAAAACTTATGAAAAAGGAACTTGCCAAGTCTATGAACTCCTCCTATTAAACTATATAATATTTTAGGGGGAGAAAAACAACACAAATAAATTAATGTTCACCTTTTATTTGTATTTAGCCTTCATACAAACACGAAATGCAAAATCACTGTCAAATAAACATCTCAGACTCATCTTATTAATATTAATATATTTAACTTCCAACTATAGGCTAACATACTCTACCAGTCAAAAGTTTTTGAACAGTAAGATTTTTGTTTTTTAAAGAATTCTCTTCTGCTCACCAAGCCTGCATTTATTTGATCCAAAATACAGCAAAAACAGTAAAATTTTGAAATGTTTTTTACCATTTAAAATAACTGTTTTCTATTTGAAAATATTTTAAAATGCGAGTTATTCCTGTGATTTCAAAGCTGATTTTTTAGCATCATTACTCCAGTCACATAATCCTTCAGAAATCATTCTAATATTCTGATTTGCTGCTCAAAAAACATTGTTGAAAACAGCAGAGTAGTTTTTTTTCAGGTTTCTTTGATAAATAGAAAGGTCATAAGAACAGCATCTATCTGAAATAGAAATCTTTTGTAACATTATAAATGTCTTTATCATCACTTTTGATCAATTTAAAGCATCCTTGCTAAATAATAGTATTAATTTCTATAATCCCCCCCCCCCCCCAAACAAAAGAAGAAAAAAAATTATACTGACTCCAAGCGAGTTGCTGCAGAAAACAAACAAGAAATTTGAGCAACAAGAAGAACATGTTGCTGGAGTACTCGGTACTCTGTGTGTACTGAGTATATGTGGTGTATATTGCACATTGTCATCTGTATAAGTCTGTAAGTAGGTAATGGTACTGTCCAGGGCCTGAAGTTAACTTTTTTGACCACCAGCCACTGTGGCAGGTGGATTTAAAAATCCACCTGCCACAGTAACTTTTTACCAGCCAGTTTTTTTTTGTTTTGTTTTTTTGCCTCATAAAGGTGAAAAATAGAAATCACACAAACATTATTCTTTAACTTGTAAGAATACACATTTAAGTGCTGTCAAGTTATTAACGAAATCATTATAAGTAATAATAACTCTTAGACTATATATTTTTTAATCTTTTTATTCATTGATTTGCTGTGTCACAGACATAGTCATATGTCATAGTCATATATACTGACTGCTGCTAATCTGAGTCCACAAAAAAGGAGCAGATGCACTCCTCTTCCTCCACCTCTGCTGCAGCTGCATCTTCCATGAGGTCTGGTCTCCTTGACCGTATGCTGCTGGCATGCCACATCTAATTTTAAGTTTTTAGTCCCAATTACAAAAGGATTTGACTTTGCTTTCTCTGAGCCATACATACGGCAGTCACTGCAGTACATTTATTGTACTGCGGTCATAAATCAGCCACTCACGAACCTTGCCGTTGTCGCCAATTGTCCACTTCGTATTAAAACGTCGTCTTTTACTTTTCTTTGACTCATCCTCATCTTTTTGTTGGTTGTTCGTTTCAGCTGGCCTCTTTACCCCAGTAATGTGCCGCCACATTTTGAGCTAAAATCCAACGAAATGGCGGACTTAAAAAAAACAAAACAACAGACGCAAAAAAACAACAACTAATGAATCACTCAATTCTCATTGGCTACCCGCCAATGTGGCAGGTAGATTGACAGTTTTACCCGCCAATTGCAAAATTCACCCGCATTTGGCGCGTGGTCGGGTGTTAATTTCAGGCCCTGGTACTGTCTATATGTTAATTGTTTCTGCACTGTATGGAGCACGCTCTCAAGAATTTCACTCATCAGGGCACATGTGCTGTGATGTGACAATAAAAGTGATTTGATTTTGATTTGGAGACAACTTATTATTATTGAAAATGCAATCTGATTGTCTGCCAGTAGGAGGCGCTGTGAGAGCGGTCACTAGCGGTTTCCACAGTAACGACTGTAATCTAAGCAGCTCCGCTCATGAACGTTGTTTATCAGATAAAATGAAAATGCCATCAAAACTATTCTGAAGACAGTCGGTTCCCTTCAGAGATACATTCACATAAATCACCCGCGATGCGTTTTGATTTTGAAACATGCAGTGCTCATGTGTATTCAACGAAGTCAAACGCCACAAATAAATCAATGTATTAAGGTAATGTATATCGAAATATCGTAAATGTGTTTAAAAATCATATCACCGTTATTGAAAAAAAAAAATATCGCGATACATATTGATATTGAATTATTGTCCAGCCCTACGTGAACTTCATATTATTTTTAGCGCACTTGCCGTCCAGTAATCTCAAAAATCTTTGTGCTTTGTTACTTTTTAATAAACAAAGTATCACCTTTAAAATGATGCCAAATTCATAACGAAATTCAAACAATAAATACGGTTTTGGCGCTCTTTAATTCGGCAGGCACGATCGCTTTAGCGCCTCAGTTCAAGCAACAAGTGAATCCATTATATCTTTCTCTTTACTACTACATTATAGTACATAATGAACATGAATTAACATCAAAAGGTAGGCTATTTTATAAGAGTGCCTATAATACAACTTAATGAAATGTCTCATGTAAAAGCTCCTTCAGTGTTTCAAACTGCAGAAAACGTGTAAAGTGTGTAAACAATGCAACTAATAATACATTTACCTCAGAATAACCATTCGGCGTCCATAAGCTCATCAGTCAGCTAGAATAATAACTATAAAGAGGAGCATTTTGCTATATTTATGCGCTATTGCATATTAATATTTTACTTAACCTGTTGTCTACATGATTCAACTCCTCCTATAAAATTGCATTTTACTAATGAAGAAAAACAGACTGAATGTGTGAAAGACATATCAAAGTCCCTTTCAGTCTTTGGACATATGACAACATTTATAGCATGCATTGAGGAGGAGCCCGAATTACACTCAGTGGCCAAGTGATGCTTATGGTCCATGATATTGGTACAGATTCTGTGTAATGAACAATTCTTTGTGACTGTATATTTCAAGTTGGAAAAGACATTTAGTTCCCACTTTAAGTGAACCTTAGTTATGATGATAAAGTCAAGAAAAGGTGAGACATAAACACATGATTGAAATGTTTGTATATATGTATATATATGTATGTATGTATATATATATATATATAAATATAAATGAATGAATAAATGACATGTTTATTCTGTGGCACCTAAAAAAATTATTTGGCGCTTAAGTTTTTTTCTTATAGGAGCCAATGGCTCCTTACTCTATTTTTTATTTTTTTTGTCTGGAGCCCTGATCTGATTGACTGACATCTAAAAAATCTTTATTGTCGCTCCAAAACACCTCCAGTCCTCCCCGCTGGTACAAACTTCTGCTTTTCTTTAGTTTCCTTTTTTCTCCCTCAACGTCATTATCTGAGGAAGGAAGCGCGACACGTTTTGTGTACACTCAGTGGTTTGCGAAACACTTCCTTCCAAGAATCGAGTCCTCAGTGACTGGTGCGACTAACTAGACCAGATCTTCTCAGGCTTTTTTTTTTTTTTTTTTTGAAGTTCAGTCTGAATCATCCAGCCAGATGGTTTCCAGCTCATCTGACTCGCTAATTAGCGCCAAAGCACCTTGTTTGAGATTCAGCCGTCTGATTGGCTGATTGAATGGAGCAGAGCAAATCAGCCTTTTCCGGCCTGACATTAATGTAATAAGTGGCTCGCGCTCGGATTGATCCTTCAGCCCGAGATGCACCTAGCTTGTTTACTGAAATTGTTTTGATGTCGATGAATACTTGTCTATGAAAGATGCATTTAGTCTGAAGTGGGTTGTAGGTGGCATGATTGCTTTAGACAATGATGGCCAGAGTTGAACCTTTCATGTTCAAGTAGTCTGCACTACTCAAGGGCATATAGTTGACGTAGTTCACTTGTATACATAATTACTCCAGAACGCTCTATATAAATGTCATAGACTAGACTTTACTGTCTGATTTGATGACTTCATTGTGTTTTTTTTCTTTTCAGTTTTCTTGGCACATTCTCCAGTCTTTTGAGTGCCTGCTGTAGCTGCTCTTGCCTGATCTAAAGCTCTTTATATTGGGAAACAGACCACATGGCTCAAGCGGGGAATTACTTGTAAAGCGTCCTCTTATTGCACTTGTACTCATTGTTTGACATCTGAAATACCAGACGTGGTTTCGGGAGTGTATTATGCCGCACTTGGTAGAGGTTTCTGCTGCTTTTCTAGTGTTGATCAAACAGCCTTCATGTGTTTATTGGTGCTTGATCCCTTCTTGAAGTATCTGAGAGCGTCTTGTAAATTTAAACTGCTTTGACTAATGGAAATGCCAATGCTTGTTAACTTGAAATGCATAAAACATAAATCTGGTTATGATTCCTCATTTCATCATTTTTCCTTAAATAGTGCTTGATGTCTAGAATTATATATTTTTTTAAATTATTATAATTTTTATTTACTGTACTTCTAAAGGCAGGGTAATATATGTATTTATGAGTTTTTAAATATACATTTTATAAAAAAGTATAAAATAAATTAATGTAAATATAATGCAATTACAAAAATTGTACTTTATAAAAAAGTGCAATTTTAACTTCTTTTGTCAAATATTATTGCATTACTTAAGAATTAATGAATGAGTTGAGAGGAACAGATTTTAAAAATTAATGTAATTAATTTATAAATCCTGTCATTTTAATTACATTAATATTAAAGTGTTTACATGAATTAATATAGTATTTTATTAACATAAAATATATTTTGACATTACTTATTCATTGATATTAAAGTAATTAAAATTACTGTATATATAAAAAATATGCATTTAGCCTACATTTACTAGTATGTAGTAATTTTGATCACAAAGTATTTTTACATTATTTATGAATTTATATATATTTATTTATATATATGTGTGTGTGTATGTATATATGCACACGCATACATGCACAGTAACTTTACATTATGTAATATATAAAGTTTTACATTAATGATTTGATATAAACCATGACTTATTTAAATTACTTATATTTTTACGTTATTTATAAATTAATTGATACTGTACTTTATATTTCCATATAATGTAATTAAAATTATTTTACATTAACGATTTGAGAAACCGTAACATTTTAATGACTTATTATATAAATATTTTTTGCGTTACTTATGAATTAATTGATATATACCAGAATTTATTGCATAAAGTTGTTACTTATTTATATTCATGATATAAATATAAATAAAAATGTATGTACACAAGTAAATTTGGATGTGAATGCTGTTTAGTTTTGATTTTTATTTCTGACTAATGATTCATTTGTCTTGTTTTGTTTTTGTTGCAGGGCCTGACTGCTAAACCACTAATAGGATTCACAGGAAACCAAGGGGTGAGTATGCAATTTTATTTTAAACTGTTGCTGTAAACCTCTTGAAACATTGATTGTCATGTTCCATCATGGAGCCACAGACCTTTTGTGAACCTGGGACTCTCCCCAGTTCTTGTGAAGTATCCTGGTTGTGTAGCTAATGTGAAAGCACTGAGACGTGTGATGACTTCCTGCTACACAGTCATCCATCGCAGTAACCACAATATCCTCTGCTCATTGTTGCAAAATCAGCATCAAGTCACAGACGGCCATTAGTATGGATCTGCAGTAGGGCTGTGCAATTAATCGCATGTGATTCTCATGCGCATCTTGTCAGTAAAGCCGGTTCCGTGATTGGCGGTAAATCTCCATCACCTGTTTTCAAATGAAGCGGCAGTTAATACACAGAGCTGTAGTTCACTGACAAGCGACGCAATATTGCGTTCATTATCGCAGATGAATTGCATTCGATTATGAACGCGATATCCGTAGCTTGTCAGTGAACTACGGCTCTGTGTATTAACTGCCGCTCCATTTGAAAACAGGTGATGGAGATTTACCGCCAATCATGGAGCCGGTTTTACTGACGAGATGCGCATGAGAATTGCATGCGATTAATTGCACAGCCCTAATCTGCAGTGTTTTTATCTCCACTTTGTATCTCTTTCTTGGACATATAATACAGGAAGTGTCTTAAGATTGTAGTCTGTTGCTGTGAACACATGCCCCACGCTGGCATTAGACATTTCCTCCTCTGTTGAGATCAGAACCCACATGCTTTTTTGTACATCTAGTTTTGGTTTTTCATGCGCTCGCCCCAGACCTGACAGTGAACAGCCCAATAAATGTTCATGTTGCTGTTATCTGCATCTCATGTTGAAGAATGTGGTTTGTCTGCCTCGGAGCCATTTAAACTTCTCCTGTGTGCACATCTTATGTAAACATGCAGAAACACGACTGCAATTGTTACAAGCATCCAAACAAAACCACCATGTTATCGGATTTGGAGAGGTGACATTTATGGTGTATGTTTCCAAAACTTTCAGCCAGTAAAATGACAAAACTGTCATTTACTCGCCTCATGTCTTTCAAAATGTCGTTTCTTTCTTTAGTGGAGCAAAGAAGTTGGGCAGAATTTACAGACTAAATTCTGGCAATTACCAATGAAGCGGTAATTGTCATATTTTGGCTGAAAATTATTTATTTTCAATTTTTATATAATATATATATATATATAACTATTTTATTTCTATACTATTTTGCCTAATTTAAATAAAACACTAAAAATAACAATTACAGAAAACACCATAAATACAGAAAAATTACTGACGCAAAATATATTGGTAATGTATCGGTTATCAGCAGATATTATAATTAATAATAATTTTACTATTGTGAAACAACAATGCATTTAATTATTTTATTTATTTAGCATAATATACGCATAATATATCGGTAAAGTATCGGTTATCTGCCAATATTATAATAATAGTAATTTAATAATAATAATGATGTTTCACAATAATGCATTTAGTTTTGTAATTTTTTTTAATTTAGCATAATATATGCATAATATTGGTAGTGTATCGGTTATCAGCCGTTATTATTATAATACTAATAATAATAATTAGAAAATAATGCATGTAGTTTTGTAATTTAATTTAGAAAAATAATATAGGAATGTAATATTTGCTATATATCAGTTATTGACTATATCATAAACTATATCGATAGTGCCCATAACTTTGGTGCATCCCTACTAATTTGCCTAGTTGTTAAAAATAGGCACCATTAAAAATACCACAAAAGAAGTGACGCATGAGATATCACAACTTGTTATTGAACAATAATAATAATAAATTAGTAGTAGTATTAGTATTTAGTCTAGTGGTTAATATATTTAGACAAAATATAGAATTTTAATGACCATATGAAAATGATTATTGGCTCATCAGCATTTATTTTTTAACTTTATAAATGTATTTCATACATTTAATATTTTATGAATTATTTGTACAATTAAGTCACTTATACACAATTTAAATAAATAATTTAAAAATGAAAAAAAAATCAATTTGATTTATATTTAGTGATTTATTTTAATTTTAGACAAAATATTTAAGAATTTAAATAATTGCCATATATCAGTTATTGGCCATAACATTAAAATAATGATCAGGTTATCGTACATACACACACACACACACACACACACACACACACACAGTGGTTACAGAAAGTATTCAGACCCCCTTAAATTTTTCACTCGGTTATATTGCAGCCATTTGCTAAAATCATTTAAGTTCATTTTTTTTCCTCATTAATGTACACACAGCACCCCATATTGACAGAAAAACACAGAATTGTTGACATTTTTGCAGATTTATTAAAGAAAAACTGAAATATCACATGGTCCTAAGTAGGGATGGGTACCGAAACTCGGTATTTAATCGGTCTCGGGGCTAAATTATGAAAGACCGGAGTATCGATAAGCTCTGACGTTATCGGTTCTGCTGTCGGTACTGGAGAAATTATGAAAACACACATACATTTATTGTTGCTATATATACACATTATCTTGCAAATTCCATCTCACCAGAGTTGCCA
The DNA here is from genome assembly GCA_023376895.1 of Aspiorhynchus laticeps. Classification (NCBI taxonomy): domain Eukaryota; kingdom Metazoa; phylum Chordata; class Actinopteri; order Cypriniformes; family Cyprinidae; genus Aspiorhynchus; species Aspiorhynchus laticeps. Next base: position 56,238 of record JALXFT010000532.1, read on the forward strand.
GCTGTTTTTATATGCAATAATATTCAAACATTTGTCTATGATGCATTTTTGCTATTCGCAATTCAGAAGCGAGATCGCACTCAGGCAGAGGAGCTTCAGCAGCGCAACATGAAAGCCCTGTTTAATTATGATGAGAGAACTAACTATTAAAACATATGCACTTTATGCCTGTGGCTGTTATATTAAGCTGTTTATTTATTTATTTTTGATTTTGATTTTGGCTTCTAAGGATTATAGCTGCGTTTCTTCTAGCACAACTTCCATCCCTTTACAGCGGTGCGCATTCGTTCCTCCCTAACCAACACTAAAAGTCTGAATCAGCTCAATCGGTGATTGTTGTAAAATGCCGTCTTTACTGTTGCTAAATTGCGGGACATGTTTGATAATAAAACGTTGAAAGCACAATCCGCACAAGAGACGCTGCTCCCCAGGCTGAAATGTGTGTGTGCGTGCCTGCGCACCTGCGGAGCGCTCCAAAACGGACAGGCAAATTACAGTTTGAGGTTCGGGCGCGTCCAAACGATCAAATATGTCACAATGGCCAGCTACGAGAGTATTCACTTAAACAGTTTGTCTTAAGTGGACCAGAACTGTTCGGAGAAAATCCGATGTGTGTCAATATATTGCCTTAAAGTGACAGACTGGCGCTTCAATGCTAATCAAAGAAAAAAATGCAAAGAGAAAATCCCCCACAGCTCTTAATCTGAATAACGTTATAGCTTTAATAAGCATTAATCTATCAATACATACAGTGAAAACTATGCAGTGTTCATTTACATTTGATTTACTTTTAGATTTCTTTTGTAGGCTATTACTTGCCTGAACAGTAATGTTAGTAGACCTTCATGGAAAAATTAAAGCACTGTTTATTTCATTTAATTTGTGTATTTGTTTTATTGTATTTGTCAGTTTGTTTTTACTTTGTTTCTTAGTTCATATTCTTACTGTATCTTATCTTATGTATATAAAACACTAAAAATGCCTGCACTAGTGCATTTACAAATTGATGTTTTATATTAATTTAATTAAATATTTATTTTACATTTCAGAATATAAAGTAATGTTAATTCAGCTCCTAATTTGTTATTTTATATATATATATATATATATATATAATATATACATATACATATACATATACATATACATATACATGCATACAGTATAACAAAAAGTACCGATAAGAATACCGTTAAAGTACCAGATCGATAAGCAGTATCGATAAGAGTAGTAATACCGTTAAAACCTTAACGATACCCATCCCTAGTCCTAAGTATTCAGACCCCTTGCTCAGTATTTAGTAGAAGCACCCTTTTGATTTAATACAGCCATGAGTCTTTTTGGGAAAGATGCAACAAGTTTATTTGGGGATCCTCTGCCATTCCTCCTTGCAGATCCTCTCCAGTTCTGTCAGGTTGGATGGTAAACGTTGGTGGACAGCCATTTTTAGGTCTCTCCAGAGATGCTCAATTGGGTTTAAGTCAGGGCTCTGGCTGGGCCATTCAAGAACAGTCACGGAGTTGTTGTGAAGCCACTCCTTCGTTATTTTAGCTGTGTGCTTAGGGTCATTGTCTTGTTGGAAGGTAAACCTTTTTTTTTAAGATTTTTTTTAAGATTATTAAGAAACCTTCGCCCCAGTCTGAGGTCCTGAGCACTCTGGAGAAGGTTTTCGTCCAGGATATCCCTGTACTTGGCCGCATTCATCTTTCCCTCGATTGCAACCAGTTGTCCTGTCCCTGCAGCTGAAAAACACCCCCACAGCATGATGATGCTGCCACCACCATGCTTCACTGTTGGGTCTGTATTGGACAGGTGATGAGCAGTGCCTGGTTTTCTCCACACATACCGCTTAGAATTAAGGCCAAAAAGTTCTATCTTGGTCTCATCAGACCAGAGAATCCTTCAGGTGTTTTTTAGCAAACTCCATGCGGGCTTTCATGTGTCTTGCACTGAGGAGAGGCTTCCGTCGGGCCACTCTGCCATAAAGCCCCGACTGGTGGAGGGCTGCAGTGATGGTTGACTTTCTACAACTTTCTCCCATCTCCCGAATGCATCTCTGGAGCTCAGCCACAGTGATCTTTGGGTTCTTCTTTACCTCTCTCACCAAGGCTCTTCTCCCCCGATAGCTCAGTTTGGCCGGACGGCCAGCTCTAGGAAGGGTTCTGGTCGTCCCAAACGTCTTCCATTTAAGGATTATGGAGGCCACTGTGCTCTTAGGAACCTTAAGTGCAGCAGAATTTTTTTTTGTAACCTTGGCCAGATCTGTGCCTTGCCACAATTCTGTCTCTGAGCTCTTCAGGCAGTTCCTTTGACCTCATGATTCTCATTTGCTCTAACATGCACTGTGAGCTGTAAGGTCTTATATAGACAGGTGTGTGGCTTTCCTAATCAAGTCCAATCAGTATAATCAAACACAGCTGGACTCAAATGAAGGTGTAGAACCATCTCAAGGATGATCAGAAGAAATGGACAGCACCTGAGTTAAATATATGAGTGTCACAGCAAAGGGTCTGAATACTTAGGACCATGTGATATTTCAGTTTTTCTTTTTTAATAAATCTGCAAAAATGTCAACAATTCTGTGTTTTTTCTGTCAATATGGGGTGCTGTGTGTACATTAATGAGGAAAAAAAAAGAACTTAAATGATTTTAGCAAATGGCTGCAATATAACAGAGTGAAAAATTTAAGGGGGTCTGAATACTTTACATAACCACTGTATGCATGTGTGTGTATATATATATATATATATATATATATACAGTGGTGTGAAAGTGTTGGCCCCCTTCCTGATTTTTTTGCATGTTTGCCACACTTTAATGTTTCAGATCATCAAACAAATTTAAATATTAATCAAAGATAACACAAGTAAACACAACATGCAGTTTTTAAATGAAGGTGTGAAAAGGTGTTTGCCCCCCACCCCCTGTTAAAACATAACTGTGGTTTATCACACCTGAGTTCAGTTTCTCTAGCCACATCCAGGCCTGATTACTGCCACACCTGTTCGCAATCAAGAAATCACTTAAATAGGACCTGCCTGACAAAGTGAAGTAGACCAAAAGATCCTCAAAAGCTACACATGTTGAGATCCAAAGAAATTCAGGAACAAATGAGAAAGTAATTGATATTTATCAGTCTGGAAAAGGTTATAAAGCCATTTCTAAAGCTTTGGGACTCCAGCGAACCACAGTGAGAGCCATTATCCACAAATGGCGAAAACATGGAACAGTGGTGAACCTTCCCAGGAGTGGCCGGCTGACCAAAATTACCCTAAGAGCACAGCGACGACTCATCCAAGAGGTCACAAAAGACCCCACAACAACATCTAAAGAACTGCAGGCCTCACTTGCCTCAGTTAAGGTCAGTGTTCATGACTCCACCATAAGAAAGAGACTGGGCAAAAATGGCCTGCATGGCAGAGTTCCAAGACTAAAACCGCTGCTGAGCAAAAAGAACATAAAAGCTCATCTCAGTTTTGCCAGAAAACACCTTGATGATCTCCAAGACTTTTGGGAAAATACTCTGTGGACTGACGAGACAAAAGTTGAACTTTTTGGAAGGTGTGTGTCCCATTACATCTGGCGTAAAAGTAACACAGCATTTCAGAAAAAGAACATCATACCAACAGTAAAATATGGTGGTTGTAGTGTGATGGTCTGGGGCTGTTTTGCTGCTTCAGGACCTGGAAGACTTGCTGTGATAAATGGAACCATGAATTCTGCTGTCTACCAAAAAATCCTGAAGGACAATGTCCGGCCATCTGTTCGTGACCTCAAGCTGAAGCGAACTTGGGTTCTGCAGCAGGACAATGATCCAAAACACACCAGCAAATCCACCTCTGAATGGCTGAATAAAAACATAATGAAGACTTTGGAGTGGCTTAGTCAAAGTCCTGACCTGAATCCTATTGAGATGCTGTGGCATGACCTTAAAAAGGCGGTTCATGCTCAAACCCTCCAATGTGGCTGAATTGCAACAATTCTGCCAAGATGAGTGGGCCAAAATTCCTCCACAGCGCTGTAACAGACTCATTGCATGTTATCACAAACGCTTGATGGCAGTTGTTGCTGCTAAGGGTGGCCCAACCAGTTATTAGGTTTAGGGGGCAAGCACTTTTTCACACAGGGCCATGTGGGTTTGGATTTTGTTTTCCCTTCATAATAAAAAACTTCATTCAAAAACTGCATGTTGTGCTTACTTATGTTATCTTTGATTAATATATAAATTTGTTTGATCTGAAACATTAAAGTGTGGCAAACATGCAAAAAAAAAAAAAAATTCAGGAAGGGAGCCAACACTTTTTCACACCACTGTGTGTGTGTGTATATATATGCACACACACACACACACACACACACACACACACACACACACACACAGTGGTACTAAATGATCCCTGCATCATAATACCACGGTACTGTTTTATTACCATCAGATGTCAAGAGATGCTTGCACTTCTGAGTTCTTCAGAGTGAGGCACTGTGCAGTGGTTCAACCAAACCGTCTTTGTCTAGAAGGGAAGTTTCATCAGTAGGATTGACTATCGTGGTGTATTTACTGACTCATCAGGAACTGCCCGTTCACACTCCGCCATGCTTCACTGCGTCACGTGTGAGATAAGACTGCCTATTTGCTTGCTGGGTTAAAGCTGCATTTCTCCATAGCTGTATCAGAGCTTTTGTGGCATATTTTGAGCAGACAGACAGCAGGAGAAACCTTGAAATGCTTATTTGGCTGCAGCTAACCAGAAAGTCTGCAGAGACGCTCTACACTACATGCGTTTGTCCTGCAGGCCCATCAGCCTCGCATTGGTAACCAATCGGCTGGCTTGAAATTTGCACAGCTGCAACATTTGACCTTTGTCCAAAGGGCAGGTGCGTCCATGAGCGTTACATGGACGGCCTGGTCTTTCTGAATAAGGCAAAGCTCTTCTCCAGGGATGTCCTCCACATGCAGCTTTGTTCTTACTGTGGACCAGAGGAAGCTCCAGTGAAGTCACGCTCTCACTGCTAGAGATGAGCTGGTTCAGAAATGGCGTCATATATTTTTAGCAGGATTTTTATTTAATTGTTTTCTGAGAAAGTGACCATACAGTCAGTTTTCACGGTGTTCATTATTTTATTTTTAAGAAACTTAATTTTAAAAATAGCTGTTCTTTTGAACTTTGTATTCATCCAAGATTCCCCCCAAAAAAGTATCTGTTTTCACAATGATAGTAAGCAGCACAACCGTTTTCAACATTGATAGTTACTTTATCAGCAAATCAGCATATTAGAATGATTTCTGAAGGATCATGTGACATGAAAGACTGAGGTAATGATGCTGAAAATACAGCTATGCATCACGGAAATAAATTAAATTTTTAAAATATATTAAAATACAAAGTAGTTACTTTTTAATTTGCAATAATATTTAACGATATTACTGATACTTATATACTTATTACTTTTTTTTTTTTTTTTTACTGCATTTAATCAAATAAATGCAGCCTTGGTGAGCATGAGACTTTTAAAAACATAAAAATACTTACCCCAAATTTTCAAAAATAGTGTACATTTAATAAAAATAATAAAGGGTTAGTAAATTTAAGTTTAATTTATAAAATTTATACATGTAATTTTATTTAAAAGTAAATAGTTATATTTCACAATACTGTTTTTACTGCATTTTTAATCAAATAAATGCAGCCTTGGTGAAAACAAAACAAACCTTTAAATGAATAATCACTGTTAAATGTAATCTTTAACAAATGAATATCCATTTTTCATACTGTACATTGATGCCTGAAGTCACTTGTAACAATGACTAATTGTCATTTTATCAGGGTTCCTACGGGGTTTGGAAAAGTATGGAAAAATATTTGTGTTTCCAGACTTTTGACCCCATTTTTTTTTTTTTTTATAATAGAAAATTAAGAATTTAATGAAAATAAATTTATGGTACAAGAAGTGAGGTTTCGTGGCAGCTGTTTAGTAGGGGTGGCACGGTACACGGATGTCACGGTTCGATACGTCCTTTGGTTCGGGGGTCATGGTTCGATATGATTTCGGTACAACAGGAAAAAAAACAACAAATCTACTATGCTCGGTTTCTTTTCATTTATTTTGAACAGTAGTATATATATATGTGCGTGTGTGCGTGCGTGCGCGCACGTACGTACGTACGCGTATACGTATATGTACGTACGCGTATACGTATATGTACGTACGCGTATATATGTATATGTATATATATACGTATATATACATACATCATACACACACGCACACACACACGCACACACACACGCACATACACACGCACATACACACACACATACACACACACATACATATACATACATACATACAAGGAATACATACATACATACAAGGAATACATTCTTGAAATATATTTGATTTAGTTAACAGATAAACAAGGGGAAAAAACAGTGCGACACGTAACGTAGCCTATGTATGCTGAGTTTCAGTTCATTTTTGTGACAGGCTTAATTTGTTCACAGAAAGGAAACTCAAATGGCAGAAAGCAACATCCTATTTGTTTTTATTTTATAAAAGCAATGTTTTGAAAAGCACATTGTGAGTGTACACAAATAAAAGCAGACATTTATACAGTGATGCATTAAGACGATAAGTGTTTAAAGTTGATTCTGCTGGTATAAGGATGGACAGTTAAAGTGATGGCCACACACACACACACAAAACACATCAGTTCCAGCATTGCTAAAGTTGGTACTTTATCAAAATAAAATACAAACATCAGCGCACCCGCCTCTGTGTCACCGTTGGAACGCGACTGAAGTACAAAGCCTATAATTTACATAATAAATAATAGTTTAGCATTCAGATACGTTACATCACAAATATGGAAATATTATTGAATATTTGGATTTGTGCCGAATGAGAGAGGTAGGATACACGAGCACAATAAAGCAGACTTTGACTTGACTTTGACAAAGCTCCATTTTGCAAACAGTTGAGCTCGCAAGCCTTTAAAGTATACTTTGTCAGTCTATGTGAGAGAAGCATTCAGAATCAGCACATGACCACTGTCTAGGGGGCTTTGTTTTCAAGTGCGCAACTCATGGCATTCGCTGTTCTTCTGCTGGCGGTTATCAAACAGCGTTGCATTGCTGCGGCGCCCCCTTCTGGATTGGGGGTGAATTGCCTGTATTCGTTGTAAGGCCTCATGCACCGAACAGAGATGCCCGTACCATGATGGTTCGTTATGAATACATGTATCGTATTCCACCCCTACTGTTTAGTGATTCTTTAGTGATCGCCAAATATGACTGAATGAATTCAAGGTGCACTTTTTTTTTTTTTTATGCAAAATGCATGTTATAAGCATTTTGGGTTTTTTCACACTGTGTTCTTAGCACTGTATTACACGTCCTTACCCCAAGGACCTTTGCAAAAAAATATATACAGACTTTCATGTGCGCACAATGAACCATTAATTTTAGCATATAGGACAATGAACCCTTTTGTGCCATCAGCCCATTTTGCAGTGTGGTTTCTTAGCCACCACAGAGTATGCATTACCTAAGGCCTTGAAATATGGCATACTGCCCCAATGAATGCCAAATCTTAAACACTTTTTTACAGTACCAGTGTTTTTTATAGACCCTTGAACTTGGCAAATTTTATGCCATCAGCCCATTTCGTGTCATGGTTTCTGTGCCACCACAGAGGATGTTAAATTGGACATCAGGCCTTGATATTAGAGGTACTACCATAAGAAAAGCAACATTTTGAGCAGGTAGATCTGTTAATTCATGTGCATCCATGCTCTCGTTTTATTCATAGTAAGATGGCAGTGATGCACAAAGGAAATAGGTTTTATAAAACTAGAAATTGTAATGTGTAAGCATGCAAAACATTACCATGCACATGTGAATAGTTTCTCGAGGGCTCAAAGTTTCTTGTGCATGTAAAAGGCAGTATTTTTTATTTATTTTTTATTTTAGGGACTCTGTATGTTGTCACTTTGAGAAAATCAATGACAAAAACCCTGAGAAAAAAAAACAAATAAACATAATTCTAATAATAATTAAATAATAATAAATAAATAAAAATATTTACAGATGACTGTACTATATACCAAATATAAAGCTGAAAATAATTTAATTTATTTATAATAATTTAATTCATTTGTTAAATATGGTCTGAAAATCTACCAAGAGGTTTGGAAATTTGAGTCTGGAAAAGTATGGAATTTTGAAATGGAAAATGTGTAGAAACCCTGTTTTATTCACTAATTGTCATTGTCACGACTAATTTTAGACAATTATTTGCAATTTAATATATTTAATGTATAAAATATGCATTAAATTATTTTTTAATGTTATTTAAATGTTAACATTAACCATTTATCAGTTAGTTGTTACATTAATTCAAGATATAATGTGATCAGCTTAATTTGTACGGGCGTGAATAGCCTGGGATTTCCGTTTTTAAGATTTTTGTCTCTTCTTAAATCACAGTTTGTTCCCCCGGTGGATTGAGGCAGTAGTTTTAGCCTTTGTAATCCACTCCACGCTAAAAGTTACTAGCGCTGACGGTTAATCACACTGGATTTCGCACTTTGAAGTGCGTCATGTTTTTTGGCCTGTAACGCAATCTCTTCCTTCGAGAGTGTTTCCTCTCTTCTGTGGGGTTTTTTCCGCTCTCAGCGCAGACATCTCAAAACTGAATGTCTCATCATGCTTTCTGAATGAAGAAATTATGAATTGCAATTTTCTAAATTGCTAAAGCTGCAATGTTTCAGCCAAGGTGTGTAATAAAACACAACAGAATATAAATCCTGATTGTGAGTGGCAGAGCTAATGGAGCCGCCGTCTCTGCTTGTTGAATCTCTCATGTCGGAGTGTGAAGAGTGCTGCGTGAGCTGAGGGAGCCCCGGACACGGCCTGTTATTTATAGTCGGCCACCTGCAGGCCACACACGTGTGAGGAACCTTGGGTAAACAGAGCCAGAGCTCGGCGGACGTCAGCGGTGAGAGAGACGGCACAGTGTGTCCTGCTGCTGTTCACTGTGTCTCTGCGGGGATCCTCCAGCGCTTAACCTGGGTCCCGTCAGCTCACCGACAGCTATGGTGGTTGAAATTACCAGCCGTATTTTTATTAATTATTTAGTATAGAAATTTAGTGTTTTTCAATCAAATTAAATGTATGTAAAGAAATTTTAATAAAAACATTGGTATGATTAATAAAACTGATGAATTTGGTAATTGATCAACTGCATTTAACATTAATAGATAGACTATAGACTTATAGTGTTGTTGTTGGTTATTATTTGAATAAAGTCTTATTTTTTTTGTATTGATAAAACTGATCATTTTTAGAATAGAATAAACATAATGCTAATAACAATAATATACTTTTGTTTCAATGACATAAAATGTGTTATCTGTATAAATTAATTTAAATTGTGTATATTTTTATAGTAAAGGGTTAGTTCACCCAAAAATTAAAATTGTCATTAATTACTCACCCTGATGTCGTTCCAAATCCGTAAGACCTCCGTTCATCTGCGGAACACAAATTACGTTTTTTTTTGTTTGAATCTGAGAGCTACGAAGCCACGAGAATACTTTTTGCGCAAAGAAAACAAAAATAACGATTTTATTCCACATTTTCATCTCTACTGTTTCTCTTGTAGACGTGCGTTCACGACAGTACATGACTCAAGCGCGTGGTGGCGCAAGCCCTGATCCAGATCCAGCAGTTCTTGTAATAGTAATAATAATGCTAATAATAATTTGATGTAATATACTTTTAATATTTTAATTATATAAAATATTGTTGTTATTTTTAGTAGTATTAGTATTGATAATTGAAATTATGTATAATGTAAATTATCAAATTTAATTTATAGATAGCTGACACTCTTATGTAATAATAATAATAATAATAATAATTTATGTAGTTAAATGTTATGTTTATCAAATTTTGTTAGTTATAGTATATTGTTATACTTTAAATATTTTAATTTTATAAAATGTTGTTGTTGTTGTTATTAGTAGTAGTATAAGTTGATTTAAATCATGTATAATGTAAATTATCAATGCATTTAATTATTTACTGATAACTGATGCTCTTATGTAATATTTTATATTAAATCTGTTGTAATTATATCAAATGTTATTTTTGTTAGTGTATAATTATGTACATTAAGATGCATGACAATTTTAATTTTGTTTATTAATTGACAACTGTCCATTTTAAATAGTAATACTTGAAACATATTTTAAAAATGAAATTTGTTACTTGTGCAAGTCTCTGACAATTATTCTCATTTTAGAGAAAGTTAGAGTAATTGTATGTAATACTAATATAATTATGTAATTAATACACTTTAAATTAGTTTATCATCATAGTCATCATCATCATAATAATAGTTTTTTCCCTATGTTAAAGGTATGTTTTAGCTGTGTAGGAGTTTGAGATGTGCTGCTGCTCACACATATGTACGAGTTCAGTTCTCTTGTTCTTGCTTGGGATTAGGGCTGAACGATTAATTGCATTTGCGATATGAAAAAACGCAATTTTTCAACCGCAGAGGCTGCGATTACACTGTCACGTGACACGTGAGTAGGAGTTAGGGCTGCACAATTAATCGAATTTCTAATTGCGAATACGATTATGGATGCCACGATTACATAATCGTTCAAAGCCGCGATTACAAAAATAAATAATTAAAAATGCCCACTTGCATTACTCTGTGTGCTTAAGAGGTGTTTGCAGCGCGGGGTTTAACTCAAACACACTGGATAAAAGACATTTTGTCTAACTGATAGTCGTCGTCACTCTGTTGTGCATGATAGATATGTTAAACGCCAAACGTGTCAAAAGCGGAACAAAATAGTGGTACTCGTTTGAACTAGGGATGTGCGCTACGACTAATTTGACTGTCATTTAAACGGAAGTTTTGTAGTCGACTAGTCTAAAAGCTAGAAACCACCCAAAAATGGCAAAAAAAAAAAAAAAAACTGTGCGTTTGTCTATATAACAGCATACAGTTGAAATACTTAATCTTTGAATCACACTGTCAAATCCCTCAATGAATTCTGCAAAAAATAGTTCACGATTATGCCGTATGCTTGCCTCGCGTTATCATCAATTAATTTTAGGCGGTCGTTAAACAGAAAAAAAGGAAGAGCATACACTCTTCATAAACCAGTGCATAGCTTATTTATTCAGATCGTCTGGAGCAATGCAGAAATTGAAAATCAATCAATAGACTGACAGAATTCTTCATTTTCATATAATGTTAGCCAACATATTAAAACAAAAGTTTAAAACAATAGGAAAGTTTATCAAGGAATAGCATTAAAACGGCTTTTAAAAATGTACTTCATGTTGGCTATATTGTCTAAAATCAAAACAAAGCTCGTTTTACTTACTCAGACCGTGCGCATTTGTTCAGTGAATTTAACGTTAACGTGGTCTGGCGAAAGACGGGACTAGAGGCACTTGGAAAAAAAAAAGCGCTCGGCAGGAACTAAAGTCACAGGCACGCAGAGAGATAACTACAAGCAAGCAGACAGTTTCGAAAAGAGCCTGGAAATCCCGCACCACCACCGAAGTGGGTCTTCGTTTAGAGGAATAGACGGCGCGGATAGGATCGCGGACCGCAGCGGCAGGTTGTAGTGTATGACATGATTGACATTTGGCTTTGGCTAGACTCCAAGCTAACGCATACGTGTATTGAATATGATTACGCATAGCTCCAGTAAAGTTATTGTAAGCCAATTTGACGTTACACAGTTTACAAAAAACTTTTCCATTTCCTTCTAATTCAAAATAATCCCACACCTTGCTGGTCTTTCGCGTGGAGCTTGCCGCAACTGACATGAAAAAAACGCATGTGAGGTAAAATTATAGTTCCCGCCCAGATACGCTTTTAAAAAATATTTATATATTTAAATATTTTGATGTATTCTTTTTCAAAAGTTTTATTTTAACTGTTCTTTAAAATGTTTTAAATGTAACGTTAAAATGATGGTAATTTGAATGATAAAATCATCTTTTTTTTTTCTCTCGTGTAGTCGACTATTGTTTTCAGTGTCGACTAGTAAGAGCTGTACCGTTTAGTCGACTAGACCCGCACATCCCTAGTTTGAACTGCACGCCACACGGACCTTTTATCTGCTCGCCTCAATAGAAAACAGCGCAGCGCGAGCTTAGAGCGTATGCGTTTACAGTGACCAGTCGCGATCACGTGCTAAACAACGCTGTGAAATCCAGTACGAAGCACTCGAGTTCAACGCAGAGTTCTCCAGTACAAATCACGTCGCTTTCATTTAAACTAGTTTAAAGTCAAATAAATTGGAGCTGTTATTCTCATCAACACTGATGCAGAAACAGTGCAACAACGATCCAGTTAGAAGACGATTCAATCCACAAATCACCCACATTTACCATAGTTTTACTGTAGTAACACTAACGGTAACAATGGTATGGTGGCAGAAAAGTAGGATATTCATACCGAGTATTATTATATTATTAATATACTAAATGTTAAAGGAGTAATGGAATATATTTACTTTTTTTTGTAAATTATTCTATCAGTTGAAGTGGATTTGTAATTGACTGAATGTCTTTTAGTCTACTGTTTTTCAATGCAAACACCATAGAAAACATAGTTAGGCTACTTTTTTACCATGGTAATGAGGTGCTGTACTTTTGGTTATGTATAAAAGATGAGGCAGTTAGTTTTCACAATGGTACTGTCAAATGTACATCTGCATCCCAACTCAAGCTCCTGCTGCTCTGAACTCAAGCTCCTGTTCTAATGTGCATTTCTAACAGACAAAACTTGGAATATTACATGTTCAGTGCTACCAAATCAGGTGCTGGTGCCACTGCTCTCGAATGTTAGTCTGGAGTCCTGATCATATAAATTGTACTGTAAAATGTTCTGTTTAATTGTAAATGAAATATATAGCTTTAGAAAACCATTTTCTTTTTTTTCTTTTAGTTTTAGTATAACATTATTATACCATGCATAATTTGACCTTTTTTTGTTTAAAGAAGAAACCAAACCAATGTACAGTTGACATTTGAGGCTCAATGCTATAGAAAGGCAATAAAAGTTCAGGAAGAGTGTTTTCAGCCTTTATTTTTATATATTATATTTTATATAAAAATATGGCATGCAGCTTCAAACAATGGCATAAATCTGTTCAAAATAATCGTTATTAATAATCGCAATTACAATCTCAAGGGAATAATCGACAATTATGATTTTTGTCATAATCGTGCAGCCCTAGTAGGAGTAAAGCGGTGTTCGATTTGAAGATCGATCGTATGACATCAAAGTACGGCGAGAGAAAGCATACAGGAGACGTCCGTTCTCTTATAGCTCTCGCAGTACTTTGATGACACACACCGATCGGTCCAGCAGCGCTGCTTCAAGTCGAACACATCTAAGCAGTCTTCAGAGGAAGCATCAAGTTGGCACGCTATGTTGCCAAGTCCGCAGTTTGCCGCGGGTTGTTTTCGTGTCCGCGAGTCTTGCATAACATGCAGAATTGACGCGCTACATGTAAACGATATTCTTTGTTGTATTTTCCTGTCAAAATAACTGAGTTCCTTTTGGAATTCTTCAGCTTTTAAGAACTGCCGGGTTCTCTGCTAGTGGGCGGAGCTAATGCGCAAACGGCAATCTCATTGGCCAGCGCTCACCTATTATCATCCCTGTTTTGATTTCAGTGAATCAGTTCGAGCGAACGCAGACAACCTGATTAATATTCATGAACCCAGCAGCTCAATAATCCTTAGGGCGTTTTATATTGTTATTAGTAGTAGAATTTGTAGTAGTTTTGTTATCTTATCAGTATTGTTTGTAGTTTTCTTTTTCCTTTTTTATAGAATCACTAAATGACAAACAATATCTTAAGCACCACCACCAGTCCTAAGTTCAGTCAACATGACAAATATGCATTTATACATGGTTATTCTAATTACTAAAGTTCTATCATATAATGCTAAAATTTAATGCTAAATTATCATAATATCATATTATAATGTTTGACTGACTGATGCTAAGTGAGTGAAAAAACTGCTATTTTACAAACAAGATTTATTTATTTATTTTAGTATATCAGATAAATAATATTAGTCTGGTGAGTAAACTAAAAAAATGACAAGCCAATGGAGATTCTATTGCCAAGGTGTCCATAGAGGGTTGATAATATTTACAATAATCAATTGAATTTGATAGGTGTCTCTCACGTTGTCCCACAGAAACATTAAAATAGTGTAGATTAGTGTACAATGTTTTATAATAATAATGTATTCTATTTAGTGTCGATTTCATTCATTTAACATTTAATATTGGGGGCATCCAAGTTATTTGACACATTTGAACATTTTACAAAAAGTAACAATAGTTACTTTCCCTGGTAATTATTAGTTTATTTTATAATGATGTAACTCAGTTACTATTTGTGAGAAGTAACTAGTGATATAACTAATTACTTTTTTAAAGTAACGTGCCCAACACTGCATACTATACAATGATTTATTGCTTGTCTTTGTTGAATAATACAGAATATAAAGAGCTTTAAAAAATAATCGCATATTAAATCGCAATATTGGGGGGGAAAAAATCGCAATTAGATTATTTTCCAAAATCGTTCAGCCCTACTTGGGATGCAGTGAATATTTTATTTTTTTCATTTGTTTAACAAGGCCGACAGAGTTGCGAGTCTCAGGAAAGTGCTGTAAATGATTGGCCGTGCTTTCAGCTCTGCATGTGTGCGTGACTGCTGCTGCTGCCGCCGCTCAGTTGATGGCTGTAATTTGGCTTACGACGCCAAGCCAGAGACGCGTTTGTTTGCTGCCTTCTCAGGTGTGCTGCTGAAACACCTGTGTGGCGGCTGCGGGAGCCGGACGTTGGTCTGTATGCTTGCACATTAAGGAGATTACAGAAGGCCCCTGAGGGCCACAAACCGCAATTGTCTTAAGTGGTCAAGTGCAGTTCTTTAAAAGATGATCCATTTGCAGTTTGGTCACTGTAGAAAAACTCAACAATAGTGAAACTCATGGATGACACGTGCCATCTACCATGATCTCAAACCAATTGGAAAAGCTGTTCCTTCAGGAGATTTGTTTTACATTGAATTTAGATATTCTAATATTAACTGGAATTACTTAATTCATTCATTTTAGTAAATTCATATTTTGTGTATGTATATATGCATGCATGTTAATTTTTGTCTTGTATTTAGATTTGTTTAGTCTACATTACTACTAGTATACATTTTATATTTTTGTTGTGATTTTATATATTTGTTGTGATTTTATATACTTTATTCATTCATTTTTATTTGTATTTAGATTTAATAATTTATATAGATTTTATTTTGACCTATATATTTTTATTTAGATTTTTTCAAATATATTTATTTGTGTGTATATATATATATATATATATATATATATATATATATATATATATATATATATATATATATAATATATATATATATATATATATATATATATATATATATATATATATATATCAAAAATACAATATATATATATATATATATATATATATATATTGTATTTTTGATTTATATTTAGATTTATTTTCAGATATTTATTAGATTTTTGTATATTTAGTGTTAGTTTATTCATTTTTATTTTATTTATATTTTACTTTTACATGTATATATTTTAGAAGTTTGATTTTTTTTTGTTATTTATTCATTTAGATTTATATATTTAAGATTTTTATTTGTAATCTACATTGATTTATTTATATTTGATTTTTATTTATATTTAGATTTATTCATTTGTTTTAGTATTTGATTGTGTATATATTTTAGTTTAATTTATTAATTTATATAGTCAAATATCTATATTTGATTTATATTTTGATTTTTATTTACATTTATTAACATTCATTTTAGATTGTATATTTAGTGTTAGTTTATTCATTTTGATTATATATTTTAGATTTATTTATTCATATTGATTTGTATATTTTAGATTTTAATATTTCAAATGTATTTATTATTTTTTTAAAGTATTCAGATTTATTTATATTAAATATTTGTTTTAATTGTATATATTTTAATTTTATTCCTTTTGTTTTGTATTTGTATTCATTTGTTCATTTAGATATTTATTTTGATCTATATATTTTATTCATTCATATTTAGATTTTAAATATTGTATTTATTTTGATATATTTATATTTTAATTTGTATTTAATTTCTTATTTATATCTTTATACTAAAAAATACAGGTAAATCTGTGTAAACCATTTTGTACTAAGCAGCTGCTTTTAACAGGCGATCCTCTCTTGTCTGTCTCGATGCTTATATTGGCTGTTCTTCTGCTCTGTCAACAGAAAATCTCAATACCGCAGTCAGAGAATCCAAATGAGCTGAGAACGTTTACGTTCTACCTGTCCAATGTGGGGAAGGACAATCCCCAGGGCAGCTTCGACTGCATTCAGCAGTATATTACAAGGTAAGAAGGAAAATTAAACCACTTGATTTTATTTAGACAGATTCACGACCGTCTCAAGCTACTATTACGACTTCTGTACAAGTGTGTTTGTATTTGCAAAGGAAATGTTGCCATGAAAACAGTTGATCTGATGTTTGAGTGTTAAAAACTCTTTGTGATTGCGTCCATGGCATCATTACGAGTGCCATCTGTTCCTTTCTCGGTTCCCGCTACTAGACGAACACCAGAACAGAGAGAATCAATTGAATTTGGCCAATTGTCCAACCAAATTAGAAAGAAACAAGAAATCCAAATGCAGAATAGCTGTTAATGTCTTCAAATGTTCGCAAGAAGACCGAAGGGTCAGCAGAAGTTCAGGCCTAACGTTTCCTCGTGATTCCCTTACAGTATTTTCTCTCAAGCCACAATCTTTATTCAACATCACAGTGAGATGAAAGACACCGTTTTTAAATCTTATGATGTAGAAGCTTAAAATGTTACGCAATTACTGCTCCCTCTCTGTTGAATTGGCCTTTTGTTGTAGATCTGTTAATGTTTCACTGGCTTTCTCATATAATTAGTCCAACTTTTCACTCTCTTCAGCTTGTTGCGCCTCATAATTTGCTAATTTGTCATTTAGCTAACGCTTGCACCTAATGAATGTACACTTATTACAGGGACAGTCTGGGGTTAAGTGCTCACATTGGAGATCGTTGTACGATAACGATAAAGATGGTGGATCTTACAGCTGCCGGCCTGTATATCTTTAACAACCAATTAATTACATGACTCCAATATATTGTGGGCAATATGACCAAAATCTTATCACGATAAGAGTAATTTTATTTCACAGTAGCGATATATTTTACTATATAGTAATTTTTGCTTTAAGGTCTTTATGATATCAAAAAATTTGATACCATAGGAGTTTCATCATTCTTGTCACCAGAGTCACTATCACAAAAAACAAATACTAGCCTAAATAAAAAATATTTTCTCCAGTCACGTGATCCTTCAAAAATCATTCTAATGTGATTTTCTTGTTCTTCCTCTTTCTTTACTTTTTTTCTTACTCTTTTTTTTTTTCATTATACAAAAAACACAAATGGATCATCAGAATCATGTATATATTAGTGGTGTCAAAATTAGCGCATTAACGCAGGAGATTAATTTTTTCAGATTAACGCGTTAAAAATATTTAACGCAGGGGCGGGGCTAAGGTTGGCCACCCCATTCACAACTGCTGCCTCTCTTTTTTCCGTGGCCACCACTGACCTAAGCTTGGCCACCCCTTTGGCCACACCACTCAAAACGGCCGTTTTGGTCCCTTTTTTTTCTTGACAAGAAATACATTTAAGACGCGGAACCGCCGTATCTCTTTATGACCACATCAAACGGGAGACTTTTCAGATGCGCACTTCAGCTTCGCCTCAGCGCCAGGCGCAGGTCAAACGAGCGTGGAAAGAAACAGGAACCAAATGAGCTTCAGTAGAACAACAGTGAACTGCGGTCTGATGAGATGCTGTCAGGCTATATATCAGCAAAACAAACTTTCCTGTCCTGCCAGCCGTCACTGTGCTCATGGCGCACACTCTTCAACTTTACGCGAATATAAGGCGAACACAGTGCACTTATACTAGAAAATATGTGCTGTTTTATTTTTTTATTTGTAAAGTACAAACTAAAATGAAATCATTTAAATGCATAAAATAACTAATTTTGCTTGCATTTGTGCTGTTGACTTCCGGACTTTTTTTTTTTCTTTTTTTTATTAACCAATTCTTAACCCTATCTGCATGTCTCATCAATGAGTATGCAATGATGGAGAACAAGCTTTTAGGGGTTTTGAGAACCAGAATCAAGCTGACTGAGAAATAAAGCTATAGTGATCCCCTTTATTAAAATTCCTGGAGGTGAGGAATACTACACAAGTTGTCATGTTCACTCAGCATTACGTGATCTAATTCACAAATATCTCAATTACAATTTAGTGGAAATTAATTGCATTCAGTTGTGTTTTAGGCACTCAAACAGTCCAATACTTTATAGTCAATCACATTTTTATATTGAAATAATGAATATTTCTGTGCCACCCCAGGCTGGTTGCTGGCCCCTCTCTGGCCATCCCTATAAAAACATCCTGGCTCCGCCACTGCATATCAAACAGCGAAAGAAACTACGTGAATGCAATGTCCTAGTTATGCCGTCAGTTAAGGCATGAAGTTACCAAAAAGGCGATGATGCCTTAAAACTGTGTGCATGCATGCAATATGATATGCGTCACATTTAAGAACATGTCTCTGAAATGGTTTTCAAAACTGTCCTGAGGCACCCCAGCACTGTCTCCCTCATCTAACACACCCGATTCAACTCATCAGTTCATTAGAAGAGACTAAGACCTGAAGTGAGTCAGAAAGCAGCAGCAGCTTTTAAAGCAATAGCAGGCAAATAATAATAACCAGCTGCTGTGATGTCTATTAATCCAAGAAGAAAAATAGGAAATCAATAACTTTTATAGCTTTAAGGGGTTCATCTATATTTAGTTTAGAATTTAGTGTTTGGTAACTATTCATTTTCTGTATATTTCTGCTGAAGGGCACAGGTAGCTAAATATGTCATTTATTGTAATGGGTTTGTGTGAAGATTGTTTTAAGTTCACTTAAATTAGAAGTTAAGTCTAATAAATGTTAAAATTGATAGCTGTCAATTATACTGTAATGCTGAATGGCTAGTCAATGGTTAAATATTAAGGGGGAAAAACTATTTTATAGAGACATCAGTAGTATTGATATCAGTGATGCTGGCCTTCAATCATAAAAAAGATGCATTAAAGAAATATTAAAAATATACTGTCTTTATGTTGTTTGTACATTGTACATTTGAACATTGAATGTGAAATTATTGCAATATAAAAGTATATTTAAAAACTTTAATGTTAGGTGGGATTAATTGCGATTAATTTTAGAAAAATGTGCGATTAATTAGGTATTTTTTTTAATCAATTGACGGCACTTATATATATATGTATGTATATATGTGTATGTATATATGTGTGTGTGTGTAGATATGTGTAGATATATATATATATATATATATATATATATATATATATATATATATAATATATATATATATATATATATATATATATATATATATATATATATATATATTATATATATATATACAGTGCCCTCCACTAATATTGGCACCCTTGATAAATATGAGCAAAGGCGGCTGTGAAAATATATCTGCATTGTTTATCCTTTTTATCTTTCATTCCCAAAATTCCAACCTATCATTGAAGTAAAACAATTGAAAATGGGGGGAAATCTCATTGTGTAAGAAATACTTTCTCTAGTTCATGTTGGCCACAATTATTGGCACCCAATTATTGCAATGTCCTTTTCCCAGGGTAACAGCTCTGAGTTTTCTCCTATAATGCCTGAAGAGTTTGGAGAACACCTGATAAGAGATCAGAGACTATTCCTTCATACAGAATCTCTCCAGATCCTTCAGATTCACGGCTCCATGTTAGTGCTTCTCCTCTTCAGTTCACCTCACTCATTTTCTACAGGGTTCAGGTCAGAGGACAAGAATGGCCAGCAGAAGCTTGGTTTTGTGCTCAGTGACCCATTTTGTGTTGTTTTTGAGGTTTGTGTTTGGATTATTGTCCGGTTGGAAGATCCAAACATGGCCCATTATAAGATTTCTAACAGGGTCAGTCACTTATTGATTTTTTATATGTTGGTATTTAATAGAATCCTTGATGCCATGTGTCTAAACAAGATGTTCAGGACCTCCAGCAGAAAAATAGGCCCACAACATAAAAAATACAGCAGTATATTTCATTGTACACATGGGGTACTTTTTTATCCCTGTGTGCACCAAACCCATCTTGAGTGTTTGCTGCTAAAAAGCTCATTTTTTAGTTTCATCTGACCTTAGAAGCCAGTGCCATTTGAAGTTCCAGTCGTGTCTGATAACTGAATATGCTGGAGTTTGTTTTTGGATGAGCTAGGATCATTTTTCTTGAAACCCTCCCAAACAACATGTGGTGATGTAGGGACTTTTTGACAATTTTTTTCTAATGTTTTCTGACCCCGAGACTCAACTATATTCTGCAATTCTACAGCTGTGATCCTTGGAGAGTCTTTAGCCACTCAAACTCTCCTCCTCACCGTGCATTAGGACGATATAGACACACGTCCTCTTCCAGGCAGTTTCGTAACATTTTCTGTTGATTGGAAATTCTTAATTATTGCCCTGATGGTGGAAATGGGATTTTTCACTGCTCTAGCTCTTTTCTTAAAGCCACTTCACTAATTTGTGAAGCACAATTATCTTTTGCTATATATCAGAAATATATTCTTTGGTTTTTCTCATTGTGATGGATGATTAAGGGAATTTGGTCTTTGTGTTCCTCATATTTATAATCCTGTGGAACAGGAAGTCATGGCTGGACAATTTCATGCTCCTAGTCACCCTGGTGTGCTAAAAAAATTAAATATGAATGGAATATACTTCAGAGATATTTTACTCACAAGAATTTCTAGGGGTGCCAATAATTGTGGCCAACATCCATTGGAGAAAAACATTTATTTCATCATGAGATTTTCTCCCCACTTTCAATTGTTTTACTTCAATAATAGGTTAGAATTTTGTAAATTGTTTGAGGGAAAGATCAAAAGGATAAACAATGCCGATTTATTTTCACAGCTGCCTTTGCTCATATTTATCAAGGGTGCCAATATTAGTGGAGGGCACTATATATGTGTGTGTGTGTGTGTTGTGTGTGTGTGTTGTGTGTGTGTATGTATATATATGTATATGTGTGTATGTATATATATGTATATGTATGTATGTATATACATGTATGTATGTATATATATATGTATATGTATGTATGTATATATGTATGTATGTATATGTATATGTGTATGTATGTATGTATGTATGTATTATGTATGTATATATATATATTGTGTATATGTATGTGTATATATATAACACATACATATATATTAGTACCATATTAGGGATGTCAATTTTCAATAATTTCCATAATCGATCGTCGTTTAAATTAACGATCAATTAATCGTTAACCATAACTACTGCAAAATGCGTCTATTGCAGTGGCATATAGTCACCGGCATGACAGGATGTGCAAATGCCACTCAAAACGCCAGCTTCCTCACCCGAATGAAAAGGGTTTTTAGTCTAAATAAAAGGCTAGTGGCAGGATGGTAAAATGAATGGATGTGATTATGATCATTTGATAAAAGGAAGAGAGCGCGCCGTAGTTACGCACAGGATCATTATATTTTGTGTGCCGTTTCATATCCTGTCACGGAGACCGTTGAATGCGCCTTTTTAAATGGTTTCATAGTGCTCGTTTTTTTATTTTTAAAACATCATAGCAATGTTTGCAATTGACATTATCGGGATTTAAAATAAAAAGATCCCAAATGCAAGTACGGCGCGTGGGGTTGTGATGCGCGGTCAGAGATCCGCTTCCAGAACCACCGGCGTTGCTACGGCAAAACACACTGTTACCCATTTGAAACATTTTAATGTGAGTATTATGACACAAGTGAGGTACAAAGCTTTGTTAATAAGAGAAATAATTGGTTAGCAGGCAGGCAAATGTTACATCGCGACCATGCTTTTTGATTCATGCCGAGCGCATACATTTAAATCAAGTCATATGCAGCTTGTGTTCTGTTTTTCCGGATGGTCACGAATTTAATAATATTTATTATTTCTTTTCCCAAATCCTCACTGTCTCACCCTCTAGATTCGCAGGTTTATTTTATTGTTGTTCACTTATAATCACTGTTTTCGCATCTCTTACTGTGGTAAACGTGTGGGGGGAAATGAAAGATTTCGTGGCCATGAATTAAGAATTCGTTACTATGACTTAAATTGTTCCCGCATTTAAGTTAAATCATGGGTTTTCTAGGGCAGGGGTTTTCAAACTGTGGGTCGCACAAAGCCACTTGGCGGCAGCTAAATGACACACACACACAACACACACACAGTTCCTAGGGCTGGACGATATACAAAGATTAATTACGAATTGCGATATTGCTCAGTGCGATTTTCGAATTGCAAAGGCTGGGATTTAAAACATGCGTTGCGTGTTTTGAAGCGCGGACGCGCATGAGTTGTAATAACAGTGAGGGTCTCAGAGCAACTGTTCATTATTAAAATGCTCGGTCCGCATTATTGAGAAGTGTTCTGCATACAGCGGAAAATTCAAATGTTGCGAAAATTGTATCAGGTAGGCTGTTCATTAATTTCTATCGTCTGTTTGAACTCTGCACTGTATCTTTCCGAGAGATGTAAAGAGTTTGTTGTTTTCGTTCCTTCATATGCATTTAATCCATAAACTGTCCGTAAAAAGCATTTCACATGAACGGGTTGAGCGGGGCACAAATGCGGGGTTAATTGTAACACTATACAAATATTTCAACATGCCAGCATAACAGAATTGACAATTTTATATTTCATCACTATATAGAGAAGAAAATGTAAAAAAATCTTTTGAAGATATATCTGAACATTTATTTAACCATTGCAAAAGTAAATTTCTGGCTGAAGTAAATTTGTCGTCTTGGTTTTTAGTGTTTATTTAAAATGAGACGCATATGTTTATTATTTTTACAATTATTTCAAAATTATTTTAATCTCTAAACAGTTTGAGAATTCTTCTTATGCTTTGCTAACATAAAAAGTGTTGGGTTGTGAGGGCACATTTTTTATATAGTACTCCCAGCGCGGATTACAGTTCATAGCCGCACCGGAGTGAGCGCGTTTCCAGGTTTTATGGACATTTCTAGACTCATTAATGTCTGTAAATTAAGAAATTAAAACGTAAATATTAGTAGTGAATGTTTACAGTGGTACTAGCCTATAAAATAAAATGGTTATTTTTCTTAAATGCTTAATTTCTGCCATATTATGCTTTTAATTATGATTAAGCTTATAGTAATGTCAATTGTTTTTAATCTCAAATATTTTGGTGGGTCTTGAAATAGATTATACTTGTCTAGGTGGGTCGTGGAATGGAAACGTTTGGGAACCCCTGTTCTAGGGAACAAATTAATGAAACATGGACAGCTGCCACAAATTAATATGTCATAGGAACGAATTAACAAGTTGTATGAATGAATAGACTGTCCTGCTCACGTGCGCAACCCTGTCAAAGCGAAGTGCCCGATATGCAATAATTATCTAGGGAAATTATGATTGAACATGACTTATTACTACATTTCAATACAAAAGAACTTTGTACTGTATCTCTTTAAATGTACTTTTAAAGTTTGTATCATATTAAAATAATTATTTTCTTGTAAGATCCAGCCCCTTCACCGTCACTCACAGCCGTTTGCAGGTGTTTTGCACACGAGCCGCACGCACCCCAAAATGAAACTGCTTAATCGACCATCGATAGCTTTTATCGATTACGTCTCTTATCAACAATTAATCGATCGTCGATTAATCGTTGACATCCCTAATACATATACATATACATACACATACATATATATTTGATCCTGATGATCCATTTGT
>JALXFT010000533.1:0-11895 GCA_023376895.1 Aspiorhynchus laticeps
TTGGTTCAGTGCCATGAGCTTGATACACAAGATCAGGTTTGACTAGTTTCCTCATGGCTGTTCTGCAAGATTACTTTGATAATCTTTGCTGAAAGAAAGTGCAGAGGATAAACTGAGACACGCGGGAACATCGTAAACCAAATTCATTTAAAACACACTTTATTCTCAACTACAAACAGAATATCCTTAAAGGTACAAAACCGGGAAACTGTCAAAGACAAGTGATCATATAATACAAACAAGCAATTGTTCTTGCTCTTTTGAAAATACATAAGAGTTTTACCCACTGTGGAGACCATTCTACGTTCTCAATAGCATACTTGCATACTATCCTTACTATTTCTGCACTATAGACTGTACTGTGAATTTTTAGTATGCAATATCTGGATCACAGTTGCTGTTTTCTGGAAAACTGTATCCCACAAATGCAGTGAACTCATCCTGACCTTCTATTTCGATAAGATCTGAAGGACATTTTAGATTTTAATCGGCATTATGCCTCAAATGCTTTTGATAGAGCTTAACTTGAACCCCGAATATTCCCTTAAATCTTTAAGCCGGGATGCTCAAGTTGGCCTTACGCAGACTATTGTTGTTTTCTCAGCACAAAGTGCGCTTAATCATTTTGTAGACTGGTTCCAGGCCATGTGGTTTAATCTTGGAGCAGCTAACAGAAGCCCCGCACTGGATTGATGTATGATTTAGAGGGAATGGTTTCTTGCTCTGTCCCTCGGGATGGAAATGACTCACCTTACACTTCCAGAGTTGGACGGGGACTCTGGGACTCACGTTGCCAGGCTGTGAAGATTCAGTCACATAGCAACTCCAGAGCAACGACGCCTGAGAGATGCTGTCATTTAGTCGTCTCTCTCTATCAGTAATTGGCGACGTTTTGGCATCAAAGGAAATGAAATGATTGCAGGCAGCTGGTAAGGGCAAATAACAGAGATAGAGCTAATTGTTTTGGTAAATTAACCTGTAAAAACATGATAAAATCTTAGGATTTTTGACTTGGGCAACCACAGGAACGAGATTTGTTCTACTTTTTTTTTGGCGCTTAGCATAGCAGCTAGCTATGGCATGAACAACCACCATTTTGTTGACAAAATGGTTTATTTTGTGATGTGTTTTTGTTCATGTGTTTTGGAGGAGGCGTGGCTTTGGAAAGTGATTTGCAGAGATCTTAGGTTTTCTAAGCTAGCTTGCTATTGCTAGCCTCTCCGAAATCACCTAAATGGAAATAAATATTAATTTGAGTTAAAATTATTATATTATGTGACAGGAGTGCATAAAAGAGATACAGCTTAGCATTAGCATTTAGCATCATTATATAAAAATACTTTTAAGACATTCAAACACACAAACTTGTCAACTACTAACAAATATTGATATACTGTATAAACATATGTGGGAAAACAAAATATGTGATCAGTGTTTATTTGTAGTCAAGGAACTGTTTGACAAGGAATTGACCTTGAAAACCAAGCTGATACTTCCAAAAAAATGCCCAACTACCCGGATGAGCCGTGTGTTTTTCAGCCTTGCTAATGACGACGTTTGTTATCGGGGAAAACTTTAACACACTTTAGAATGTTGCAACCAACCAATCAGAATCAAGTATTCCAGAGAGCTGTGTAATAATTGTATATAGAGACCTCGAAGTTAATACATATGTACTAAAAGCCACCAAAATCCCATCTTGATCTCTATGCAGGTTGCCAGGGTGTTCTGGAGAGCTGCTGTGTGGTTCTTAGGGTGCTCTGGGTGATTGCTATGTATTTGCTTGCTAGGGTGTTCTGGGTGGTAGTTCTACTCTTTCGTAACATTGGGATCAGAAGGAAGGCAATGCAAACACTGTTTTTCCACAACTTGGCACTGCACAGCGTTTTGTTGTCTTCAGAACATCTTAATTGTTTGGTTTCTGCGTAGACCTGCGCATTCACTTCTCTCGTACACTCTGCATGTTCGAATCGGTGGGCGGGGCTAAACAGGCAAGGGTGTAGAAGCAGGCGTTGATCTTCTTCTGTGGAGGCGGTGCTTATCCAAACTATTACATCATAGAGTAGAACATTCCACAAGCGGTCGTTTTGGCAGACTGCCTTCAATATAAGTTGTTTTTAGACTAACAAGAAAGTTTTGAGTTCTGAAACTTACAGGATGCTTTTATAGTACAATGACAGTGTCAACAGATCAAAAGACCAAACTTTTTTTGTCTGCCAAACCTCTTTCGCATAATATATTTATTTAAAACCCTCTGAGATTTTAGGGTAATAAGTTAACTTGCATGTTGACAGTTCTCAGATGTTGATTAATGCTCACATTCATATTTTTAGTAAGTGTTTTTTTCTTCTTTTTTTTTCTTGTTATTTTAAAATGATATTTTAGTTACATTTTTGTTATTTAATTATTAGCTTTTGATTATTTTTTTGATTAATGATGTAATGTATAACACTTCATGTTGTTAATGACAACAAATGAAATAATTTTTTATTTCTCTTTGTATTTTTATGTCAATATGGTACAAGATTGTCCTATTTAAATCAATGTGGTAAATGAATTAGATCAAAAGTAATCTAAAAGTTATAAAAAAGTAGTCTGATTATATTACCTAAAGTGTGTAGGCTAATGAAATGGATTGTTATTAACTACAATTCTTGTAATGTAATTTGGAGTAACGGATTACAATTTGTAAATTAATCAACCCAGCACTGGTGGTAGCTATTTCATTGGTAGCATGGTTGATAGATAGTTTTATACTGGCCAACTCAAGTCTCTATGATATTCAACTCTCTAGAAATGACTTTTAACCCTCTTTAATGTAAGCCTGTGTGATTTTGTCACCCGTTTTTCGTCTGCCACGCTATTTAGAAGTGCATTAGCGTATAGAGACCTCAATAAATATGCACTAAATGCCATAAAAATCCCATCTCGACTTCCACGCAGTCTTCTTATGTTTGTGTGGCGTGCATTTGGGTCAGTATGGGTTTTGAGAAGATCAAATCTATATTTGACTGCTGGATTATGGTTTTAACCGAATTATCCTCGAATCGGTTCAGATAAAGTGTCTGATCAGGCGATCCGAGTCTCGCCATCTTCCCTGGACTGAAGTGTAAGTGTAAGCGGGATGGCTCGTTTTTCATTAACGGCTGCGCTACTCCTGTCAGCCTGAAGGGACCGAACGGGTGTGTGCGGCGAGGTTTGTGTACGAGGCGTTTGGAAACTGATGAAGGCGGAAAGGAAGGATGGAAAAAAGGAGGAGAAGAAGAGAAATGGTCTAATATATGCCAGACTGTGAGAGCTGAATTCCCAGATGTCTCGCGGCTTCCAGCGCAGCCAATTAACACGCTCTCAGCGACAGAGTCTTCTGCTTCACACACAGCACAATGCGCTCGCATACCTCCAAACTTAACACGTCCAGAAATGTCTCCGTTGCGGGAAATAAGCCATATTTGATGCAGCGAAATGTATTTAAATGCCAGTTCCTGAAGAATGAACTGACTTCAGATTGAAGAAAAGGACATGAGTATGTGTGTGCGTGTGGAAATGTTTCTTGCGGTAGGCAGAGAATGTAAATATCACACCGGCGAGGAGAGGTCACGGATAGAGGAGGGGTAGTTCGCTCTGATATTAATGCATTCAGCACTACCAGCCTGTAAAAGCCAGCATGCCAACTCCCATAGAGCCCCGAGTCTAAAAATAAAAGATGGAAGACAGATAGAGAGAGCGCGAAGAGAGGTGGAGGGTGCTTGCCCTCTCTGCACCTCCTCTGGTTTTTTAAAACATCAACACAGTGAGTTAAGTAAACGGGTTTGTGAGAACAACTAGATGAAAGGCTAAAAGAAGTCGCAGTCTCATGGATTTCAGTTGGTAAACAGTCAGACAAATATCTAGTTGAGATTATTTATTATAATATATCTAAATAGCTTTAACATATTCGTTTTAACATTAAAAGTATAGTTCATCCATAAATTAAAATTGTGTCGTTAATTACTCACTCTCATGTCGTTCCAAACTTGTAAGACCTTCGTTCATCTTGGAACACAAATTAAGATATTTTTGATGAAATCCGAGAGCTTTCTGATCCTGCATAGACAGCAACGCAACTGACTCGTTCAAGGTCCAGAAAGAATCGTTAAAAAAATCGTTAAAATACTCCATATGACGTCAGTGGTTCAACCATAATTTTATGAAGCTACAAGAATTATTTTTGTGTGAAAAGAAAACAAAAGTAATGACTTTATTCCACAATTTATTCTCTTCCATGTCAGTCTTCGACACGCGTTTACGAAACACAAAGTATTTTGCTGGGACTCTCGTGAACGTGGGTTGAAGCCTGAAATGGAAGAGAAGAAATTGTTGAATAAAGTTATTTTTGTTTTCTTGACACAAAAAGTATTCTTGTAGCTTCATAAAATTACGGTTGAATCTCTGATGTCACAGGGACTATTTTAACAATGTCTTTATTTAGCATTATTAGTGTTCGCAAGAGTGTTCTGTGTTCTGTACATGGAAATGACATACCGTGAGTCTCAAACACCATTGTTTCCTCCTTCTTATGTAAATCTCGTGCATGCAAAGGACCACTGAAAAATAGGCGAATCAGAACATAACACCGACTGTGACGTACAGTCGGGATCACTAATAGTTACGCCCCCAACATTTGCATAAACCCGCCCATGTTCTAGGCCAGCCGCCAGCCGAACCATCAGAAGTTCTGCAGGTATTGTGAAGAAACAAGCGAGGACAACAGCGAAAATGGCAGATCATGGAAATAAATGTTATGTTCCAGGCTGTGCAGGGGATGTGAAGTGCAGGGATGGGTTGGTGTCTGTATTCAGAAAGGCACAGAAAACAAATAACGCGTTCTAATAAAATAACGCGAGCCACTAAAGGGACATGGTTAGCTGCTTCCTAGTGGTAGCCTGTTACATTGCAGTACATAAGATTTCACTTACCACATAAACAGAGTAAGGAGAGATGACTGAGGATGATGGCGAATGATTTACAGCTCCTGAGCACCACTGACAAGCATCTTATCTTGTAAAATGTGTGGTAAGTACTGCCGCTGTAGTTTACACCCTGCACGTGCGATCGCAAATCTCGAAAGTGAAACTAAAAAGCGATCGGTGCATTTGAAAGCAATGCCCCGCATATTAATAGCGGCTCCCTGATGCCCGCATTTTATATACAGTATAATTACCCAACGATATAACTGCACGAGAAAGAATTGAAATATATATTTTCCCTGTTTCCTTCCTGCTGTGTGAGCTACTGAAATGAGCCGCACTGTGAAACTGCCAATCAGAACAGAGCTCAACATTGAGCCGCACTGTGAAACAGCCAATCAGAGCAGAGCTCAACATTATTATTCATGACCCTTCCAAATAAGCCAATAACAGACCATTTCATTTTAGGGACAAATCCTAGGGTTGTAAATGGACATGTAAAACTGTTTCTGGATAATTTTTGCCCTTATCTAAGCCACATACCTTCTATGGAGATATCAGAGAACAAAATAAAATATTGTATCAATGCATTCTATGGCACCTTAACTTAATATTGGCACAGCTCTATAATATGCTAACTGTATCCAGCTTGGCTTAAACACAGTTAGAAAATGTTTAATATTAGTATTAGAACTGATACTGACAGAACTAATTCTATAACTGATCAAATATTTTGAACTTTATTATCTAGGATAGGTTTAAGTATTTAATTTTTGTAGTATCATAACATTGACCAGTCAGAAGTCTTTCCAGTGACTCCAGACTTAGAAGACGGCTGAAAATGTCCTGTAAGTGATAACAACATGCAAATTTATTCACCAGCTCTGACACAGAAACTAGATCACATTCCCTGTTTTGGTTTGTGTGTGAAGATGCAATGTGTGCGTGAGGCAAAAAGACAGACCGAGCGGAAGACAGGTTTTTCAGAGCAGCTGTTGTGTTGGATTTCAACATTCTGCAACTCGCCGTCTCTAAAGACTCTGCCCTATTTTCACAGAAGAAACAACTAAAAGAAAGTAGAAAGCGCCGTTACATGCAACAAACCATGAACATCTATTTTAATCAACAAATATTTGACCTGCTGATCCATGAGACTAGCAAAAGCTTCCTTAAGCAGTCAAGGACAAGATCTTCAGTGAGTTTATTCATCATACATCTGAGAATAACTGTCACAAAATGGGTCTTGCCGCATAGCAGCAGCATGTTCGTTCATTGTGTGATTCAACTAACAAACTGGTTCTTCAAAATTGCTCATGTATATTCAAACATCCACAACCTGGAAGAATGGGTGTTTGTCAGATTTTTTTGAGCTATATAAGGATATATGTGATTTGTAAAATACAAAAGTAAACAAAATCAATGTTGAGATATTTTCATTAGCACACTGTATGAGTTGCGCAAATGTTCTCGTAAATCAAACATCCATAACCTACTGGATATGTATCAGTTTTTTGGACCACATATGCTCAAATGCTGATTTGTAAAATATGAAAAACATGAAATCAATGTTGCGATTTTTTTACAATACTGTAAGAGTTATGCAAATTTTCTTGTATGTTTTCGTAACATTCATAACCTGCAAGAATGAGTGTTTGTCAGTTTTTTTTGAGTTACATATGCTCAAAGTGACTTGTAAAATATGAAACTAAACGCAAAAAAAATGTTGCGATTTTTTTCCATTAGTGCACTGTATGAGTTATGCAAATGTTCTCATATGTCTTCCCAAATCAAACATTTATAACCTACTAGAATGTGTATCCGCTTTTTTTGAGTCACATATGCTCAAATGCTGATTTGTAAAATACTAAAAACATAAAATCAATGTTGCGATTTTTTTACAATACTGGATGAGTTACGCAAATTTACTCGTATGTTCTCGTAACATTCATAACCTGCAAGAATGGGTGTTTTTCAGTTTTTTTAGCTACATATGCTCAAAGTGACTGATAAACTATAAATAAAATATAACATGTAAAAGTAGGCACAAAATCAGTGTTGCGATATTTTTCATTACAGTGTTGTATGAATTACGCAAATCTTCTCATATGTTCTGGTAAATCAAACGTTCATACCTTACTGTACTGTGTATCAGCTTTTTTGAGCCACATATGCTCATATGCACAAAATCAGTATTGCAATATTTTTCATTACGGTATGAGTTACGCAAGTTTGCTTGTTGTGATTGTTCCGTACAACACAGGTGAAACACAACACGAAAACAGACATAACGCAACATGAATGTGCAGAACTGTTAATGACATAAATCAAATAAAATGTTACATGGTGATGATTTACAGTAACTGTACTATAAACTTAAAAAATATGACCAAATCTAGTGAAATGCAAATACAGCTGTCAATAAATATTTTGCAGAATTGTATCAAAGAAGATCAAAATAAGGTTGAGGTAAAAACGTTACCAAACCAATATTTCAGTACCATAGCTTTATGAGCGATGATAAATTGTGCAATATTAATGCAGGTGACTTGCGTAACTCATAATGTACTGTAATGAATAATACCGCAACATTGACTTGCCAAATTTTGTATACTACAAATCACATTTGCTCACAAAACATCCATTCTTTCCCTTTTCACCTCTATTGTCTTGTCAAATAAAGCCAAAAAGAACGCTTTGAAAAACTTTTACAATAATTTATAATGACAATAATTTATAGTAAATTTAATAATAAACAAAATAAAAATATATAAATTACATTAAGAGACACAGCCTGGCAAATGTCATCTGAGGAAACAGCTTCAAGAAACTGTAAAAATATGTCCTATGTAAAATATGTAAGTATACTTACATAAATTAGTTAAGTTAGCAGCAGTTATCGATAGTTTTATTTTTTTTGCGCAAAATTGCATTCTGTGATGTGCCTATGAAATTCAATGTCCATTCAAAGCATTCACCAATGACAGACTGAAGCTGAATTACCCACCGTAATCTTTTATTCACATGATGCTTCATTGTGATCCTACGATATCCTACGGTTTTACGAGCTTCATAATTTTCATGATCGGCTCTGGCCGCAGTATCAGCACTCCTTGAAGAAGCTGCTGACTTCACATATCAGCATAAATATGACTTCCTAATGAGCAGTGAATGGTTCAGCTTTCCACAGACAAGTCTCCATAAATCCTTGCCTGTTACCCAAGATGCACTGCATGTGGTACAACTAAAACCCCTGCAGTTTGTTGTAAGATTAAGCTGCAGATGTTGTTCCAGAGACAACGTGTGTGTGTTTTTTTTAGTGGAAACTTCTAGTGTGTCTGATGGGATTCTGTAGGACAATGAATGACTGCATGGATTATGGATGTTTTATTGACTGTCAATGTGTTTCTTGAGTTTGGCCTCTTGAGGACTTGAAATCGTCTGGCGCAAGACGTCTAAAACAGAGTGGATTTCACTAAAAGGAGTTTATATTTAGAAACTGCTAAATCTTTCATCTCATGCCGCAGCAGCTCCGTTATTCATTTTTAACGGTGTTCCTAAGGAACAGAAAGAGTGTGTGTTTGTATTTGGGTAATGATTTCTGCCATTTGAACGTGTGTGTAAACTTTATCTAAAGACCAACACTGGTGTATTTGAGCAAGATTATTATAGTCTTCTGGCAAGGTTGAAGTTGTAACACCACCTTAATTCAGTCATTCCAACTAACAAATATTGGTTCCCAATTCATGGTTACAAAAATAGAACCTAAAGGGTATATTCTTGGAATTGGTTCCCCAAAAATAACCAAAGTGGAACCATACGCTAACGTTAGAGGAGCCTTCCATGTTTGCTGGAATACTGCACCACAAAAAAATTGTTCCCAAAGAGAACATTCTAAGAACATTTGGAACCATATGCTAATGTTAACAGAATGTTCTGTGATTGTTTTGCAACACAAGAAACCTTAAGAGAAAATTCTTAGAACATTTGGAATTGGTTCCCCAAAAAGTAACCAAAACTGGAACCATACGCTAACATTAGCATTCTGTGTTTGCACTAAAAAAAGAAATTCCTAAAAAGAACATTCTTAGAACATTTGGAATTAGTTCACAAAAAGTAACCTAGCTTGAACCATATGTTAATGTTAGAGTAATGTTCTTTGTTTGCTGGGATGCTTCTGCACTGCAAAAAATAGAACCTAAAGAAAACATTCGGAATAGTTTTTCCAAACAACCAGAATCATACAGTAGCATTAGCAGAATGTTCTGTGTTTGCACCACAGAAAACCTAAAGAGAACATTTTTAGAACGTTTGGAATTGGATCCCCAAAAATACCTAAACCAGAACCATATGCTACCATTAGTGGAATGTTCTGTATTTGCTGGAATAGTTCTACACTACAAAAATAATAGAACCTTAATAGAAAATTTGGAGTTTGTTCCCCCCAAAAATATGTTTACACTATACTGTACCATGCTACACTCTAATATTCTTTACCATACTGTAGTGTATTCTATATTGCTGTACTGTACAATCAATTGCAAAGGCACAAACTGTCCTGAAACGCAGATCTGAGTACTTTGAGAGTTTGGCTGACCCTGTAGAGGTGGATGGAATATCTCGGATCGCTCATCCAGTCTCAGGATAGAGGATTCAGGT
Source organism: Aspiorhynchus laticeps (assembly GCA_023376895.1). NCBI lineage: Eukaryota > Metazoa > Chordata > Actinopteri > Cypriniformes > Cyprinidae > Aspiorhynchus > Aspiorhynchus laticeps. Next base: position 9,603 of record JALXFT010000533.1, read on the forward strand.
GCATTAGAGGTCGATATAAGGTCGATAACTGGACACGAGCCACACTGCCGTTTGATTAGCTCAGATCCACACCATGTGCTGACATCACAGTGTGAAGAGATGAAATCTGATCCAGGCAACTTTACTTGCTGTAAATCATTCAAACGCAGTTTTACAGGGGAATGCATATATATGATGTTTAGATATATATCTGAGACAAACACTTAACAATCAATTAATCAATATTAACAATATATACTTCCTGAATGCTGGAGTGGATGGTGACTGGATACATGCTGTGAAAAGTAAATAGGAATTAAACTTCACATTAATTCATAACATTTCCATTGCCATTATAACATAATGTTAAAGGAATTATCTGTTTGTCCAAATAATTAACTTTATATTTTTTCATTATAAAATGTATTTATTTATTTTACTTTAAATGAAATATTTAAAAAAATAACTAATGGACTTTTAATAGTACAACGTATTTATTTATTAAAAAACTTTAATAAACACTTCACATTAAAGTTTTACTGTATGTATATATGTATGTATTTTTTTGTTTAAAGCAATATTTTAAAAAATAAACACTTCACAAGGTTAAAGTTTGTCCATCTAAGGAACTATCTTTTGAATTTATTTAATTATTTATTTATTACAATATTGTGATAAATTAAACACTTTACATTTACAGCTCTTCCAACTTATGAACTCTCATTTATGTATTTATTTATTATTTTTTAAATAAAAATATTAAAAAAATTAAACACTACACATTTAAAGTTTGTCCAAATAATTAACTGTTTTAAATGTAAACATTAAATAAATAAAAACTATATAAAAAATTTAATATATTAAAAATATTTTTTTACAAAATATACACAATAAGTCCAACTAATTTGACTATTTTTTAAATGGTTTAAACTATTAAGTAAGAAATAATTTTCATATGAAATGATTTTTTCTCATTCCTTTTGCAGCTGTTTCTATAATGCGGCATAGTGCATCAGCGTTTGGGTTTGCTGTAAGTATGCGAACACTTCATAAAATTGAATTGTTATTATTTCATAGTCTTTAACGTTTTAATGCTTCACTTTATCATTGCTGTCCATTCATTTGCAGTTTGATGCCACTCTAGACGTCCTGTCCTCTATAATCGTGCTTTGGCGATACAGTAACGCGGCGGCCGTCCATTCAGCACACAGAGAATACATGTAAGTACACGTGATCCTTCCTCCATTAAAGCAAACGCGGTATAGTTTGTGCTCGGTGGGGATTCTGAGTAGTGTCAGTAGCCAGTTAGACATCGTTTCTGGGCAACAAGGAGAGCAGAAGGTCAGACTGATCTTTCAAGGTAATGATGTTGAAATTTTGACATGTTCCTCAGTTGAAGGAGAACATTAGTGGGCGTTTTGTGGTCAAACGAAATGCGCAACTAATTATCCAAACAACCTGTGGTCATAAAAATGATCATGTTTTCAGATGTGCTGTATCTTTAAGACAAAATTAGCGTAATTTACCTCACCAGGTTAAAGCAGGTTAACGTTTCCTAAAGACCACCAGCTTTGATGGATGGAGGCCAGGCAGACAGACTCTCCTGTCCCACAGGAAGTGGCCCCGCTCTGGGTTTCATGTCTAAAGAGGGTCCTTAGACAGTCTCTCTATGTGTTCGGCGTCTCTTATCGGCTGAGGGACAGAATAGAGATGGCAAAAGGGCGGGAGGGCTTTGTGAACGGAAAGAAAGAAGAGGAAGCAGAGAAAAAGAGACACAGGACAAAGGCAGAAGTGTGTAGACAGTATAGACACACAAATGTAATGCACCAAGAAGCCAGGGGCCGCTGCGGGTCTCTGGGGGAATCTGCTGGATGCAGATCGCCGTGGAGATAGATTACATCATAACACAGGATGCATTAGCGAGATGACATATCTACTGGACTGCAGACTCATAAACAGTCAAACTGTATAAGAATAATGATGTACCACAGCAGTTTTTAAAGAAAATTTGAGTGCAAAAATCTGATGCTATGCGAGATTTCACTAGGTGGTTGTTAGTTTGTGCTGAGCGATTCTTTTAGAGTGGTTATGTGGTTACTGAGGTGTACTGACTGGTTGCTAGGGCATTGCTAGGTAGATGTTGGTGTGTTTTGCATGATTTGTAGGGTATTGCTCTAGTAGGTGGTTAGGGTGATGCTATTATGTGGTTTCTAGGGCATTGATAAAGTAGGTCGTTGCTAAGGTGTTCTGAGTGGTAGCTAGAGTGATGCTATTGTGTTCTGAGTGGTTTTGGGGGCATTTCTACAGCAGGTGG
>JALXFT010003502.1:0-170000 GCA_023376895.1 Aspiorhynchus laticeps
TTATGCTCTAAACCAGTGGTTCTCAAACCTGTCCTGGGGCCCGTTTCAATAAGGAGGTTCGACCAACTCTGAGTTTAAACTTGAACTCTGAGTTGACGTACTCTGAGATGGGAAACTCAGATGGGTTTTCGGTTACAGAACAGCTGAATTGTGTTAGTTTACTCAACTCTAAGTAGGTTGACTGAGTTTAGCGCGTGCACCACGACTATGAAAAGTCATGATAAGTGGAGCTCCGAAATTACGATTCACCATGGCAACAGCTCCCGCCAAAAAGATGTCAGCGTGCATACTTCTGTCAATGCGTAACTTTAATTCTTAATAACTGTCAATAACTTAACTGTTATAATATCAGAGGTGAAAATGGTAAATTATTGAACTAATATTCATTTTAATGGTATCCCATAGCCACAAAAAAAAAAAGAAAATAAAAAGGAAAAAGACAGAAAGAAACAAGAATGTGGCAGCAGCTAAAAATGAAGTATAAAAACACAATTCAATCAAGGTAAAGCTTTAACCCTAAGGGGACGGCTGTATCGCTGGCGATACCAACTCGTTTTTTTTAAGACCAGTGCAAAAGACATTAAAAATACTCCGTCGACACACCGGATCCAACTAATCAAGTCATTTAGGCTTATTTGAAAACTGTATGGTTTGTGTGTTGGAGCAGGGCTGCGGTCCTCCAGGAACTGAGTTTGATATCCCTGCTCTAAACAATGTAATGACTTGGAAAAAAAAATACTAAATTCATAAAGCTTTTTTTTCTGAAAAAATACTTGAAGCAAATATAAAAAGTGAAAAAGAATGAGACAGATCTCTCTCTTTATTGACTAACAAGATAACAAAGCATCTCATGAGAATAAAAATGAAGAAGGGGCCGGCTGCAAAACTAAATCACAGTATATCTTACATCTGTGTTTTCTAAAATACAACATAAGTGGAAGTTTTTTTTAAAAGCAACAATGAAGAACAAATAAATAGAAATGTCAGTTTCTCTTAAAAGTGTCACAGCATCTTCATTTCATCGTCATTAAACAAAAAAATATGTCAAAGATGACCACAAACTCTTCAGCTGCTGGAAACATATATCAGGCAAAAATGGGACCAAATTCAAAAACAAAAACTCCAGAAACTCATAACCTCGATGCCCAGACGTCTTCAAACTGTTTTGAAAAGAAGAGGAGATGTTACACCACGGTAAACATGCCCCCGTCCCAACTATTTTGAGACCTGTAGCAGGCATCAAATCTGAAATGAGCTCATTTAGTGGATAAAAGTGTAAATATTGGCTCATGTGATTTAAAAGTATTTTAGTTTTCATTTTATTCAAATTTTAAAAACGTCCCAACATGTCCGGAATTCGGGTTGTAGACAAACTACAATTGATACATATGCATTATAAGCAAACTAAACACAAAACAAAACTTGTAGGAATGCACATTGATATAATTAATATCATAAACTAAAATGACATACTGGAAGAAAACTTTTAGATATTGTTGTTTGGGAACATCTTGGAGTTGATCTGAATCTCACAGATGAATCTGCTGGTCTTGAAGATGAACTTTAATCACTGTGAAAACTACAGAAGATGTTTCTTTTTCCTGCTGCATGTTAGGGCTGATTAGGACAGATTTATACAGAAGAGATTTTATTTTCCCATCCATTATTGTGTCACGTTTGATGAGGACACGGCATGAGACCTGAAAGATGATCTACTTACTATGAATCCTTTTTGTATGCTCAAGTAGATTAGGTGAATGAGTGAAACTCTTCCCGCATGCAGTGCAGTGATACGGTTTATCTCCAGTGTGGATCCTCTCATGTGTTTTCAGGGTTTCTGACCGACTGAATCTCTTGTCACAGTGTGAACACATGTATGGTTTCTCTCCAGTGTGGATCCTCTGGTGACGTTTTAACTGACCAGCTGTAATAAAAGTCTTCTCACAGTCAAAGCACATGTGATCTCTCACACCAGTGTGTATCTTCTGATGAACTTTTAAAGTCTGTAGTTGTAAAAAACTCTTTCCACAGAAAGAACATGAATGTGGTTTCTCCTTTGAATGAACTTTCAGGTGCACCTTCAGGTTTGAAACCCACAAAAATATTTTCCCGCATTGATCACATGGGTGCAGCTTCTCTTCAGTGTGGATGTTCATGTGCATCTTAAGGGTTACTTCTTGTTTAAAAGACTTCCCACACTGATCACACGTAAATGGCTTCTCTCCAGTGTGGATGTTCATGTGTTTCTTAAAGTTTGATGATTGTGTGAAACTCTTCCCGCACTGATCACATGTGAACGGTTTCTCTCCAGTGTGGATCCTCATGTGAACCTTGAGATTCTGTCTGTATCTGAAACTCTTCCCACATTGATCACATTCATACAGTTTCTCTCCAGTGTGGATGTTCATGTGGTCCTTAAGCTGTCTTTGTTGTGTGAAACTCTTCCCGCACTGATCACATGTGAACGGTTTCTCTCCAGTGTGGATCCTCATGTGAACATTGAGATTCTGTTTGTATGTGAAACTCCTTCCACACTGAGTGCAGGTGAAACTTTTCTTGTCTCTTCTTTTCAGTAAAGAAACTCCAGTCTGAGAGTGAGTTTTTTCTCCAGTTTTGATATGTTGTTTTTCCTCCATCAGATCTGAAATGAAAGTAAAAACATTACAATATAAATCATTTTTAAAAAAAATAAGACAAATGTGAAGTAAAAGCAGATAACAGCTACACAAAATTATGATCAATTTGATGCATTTTTATAAAATGAGGGATTTAGAAAATATAGCCACAAACTTGTTTCTGTAGTGAGAACTACTAAATGTTTTAAAACACAATATTAAGATGAATAGACTATACAATAATGCTACAGTTCTAACACAGTCTCTCAGATGGATATTTAATTTACTAAAAACTTTGTATTTACTTAATTTTAACCTGTCAAGTTAATATAAAACTGCTAAGTTGTCAACCAATGGAAAGTTACATTTTAATGAAAATCCGCTGGATATTGACTAAATATCTTTGTAAGTGTGGTTTCACTACAGCTGTTCAATGAATAAATAAATAAACTTTAAAAGCACACTGGTATAAAACTGTAACTTTCTTGTCTACGACCACCCAGTGCTAATTATAACAATAACGGAAACTTAGAATAGCAAAATATGTCGGAGATCGCTGCTATTATATGAATTTCTTGTATTGCAATAAATAACACTTCAGTGCTGATGTTGAATCAAGACTAGTTAGCACTAAATATATAACTGAAACAGTTTAATAACACCCAGCAGGCACAAAACAGGCACACAACGTCATAAGACGTTGATCTTTGGTTAAATTTTGGTTGTGACACCGGGTGACCAAAATTCAATGTAAATCCAACGTCTAATGTCAATGTTAAATTGATGTCCAATACCGACGTCAGCTGACGTTGAGATTTTGTTGTTTTTAGGTTGTGTAACCAAATCCAACGTTAAGTCAACGTCAAATTGACATCAAATATTGACGTCAACCCGATTTTCATTTTCAACCAAAATGCAACGTATGTCTGACGTCATGTCCAACGTCAACCTGACGTTACATAGACGTCTGGTGCCTGCTGGGCAGCATTTCATTATGGTTACACTTGAATTGGTTTAAAAATGTATGTATTGGATGATGTAATAGTGTCCAGCATGTGTGTAAAATATTACCTGGGAGCAGAGCCCCAAGAAGAGAGCCAGAGAAAAGATAGTGCCAGTGAAGAAAAAGAGACACAGCAACACTTACAATCTTCATTTATCCCTTCCTTTGACCATGTGACTAAAACCTAGATTCAAACTGACCAATCAGCAGATCATCAGAAGGTTTGGGACAGGAAAGTCTTTGTTGATTTTTAACTCTAAATCTTCAATGCATTCTGGCTTTTAATAATAATTATAATAATAGCAGCCATACAGTAAGACAATTTTAAAATACAACAAGTACACATTACAACAATATTTAAACATATCCTCTCAACAAAAACAATCACAAGCTTCCAATACCACTCTCTTTATGATGCCTTTAAATTCACCAATAGACACAAATGTATCTAGTTTTAGATATGTTTGCAAATAATTTCATGCCCAGGGTGCATAATATGAAAAATCAGTTTTCCCCAGTTCTGTACAAACTCAAGGTATGTTAAAAAGCAAACACACATTTAACCAATTAGCAGCTCTTATTTATTTTAATATTAAATATGCTGAACTGCTTTAAGTTTATGTTCTTATCGTTCCTCAGCCTCATTACTAAAGCATCAAGAATAAACACCAACCTGTTTGTTCTTCAGTGTGTTTCATTCTGCAGGGTTCTGGATCTCTCATGTTCTCTCTGTCCTTCAATAAACTCTGTCTCTGCAGATTTCACTTCTTCCTGATGCTCTGATGCTCGTCTTCACTTGTAGACTGATGGGAATATTCCAGCATTTATTGCTGACCTGCAGTGGGAGGAGCTTCACTGAAGGTGTGATTGTTGTGGGAGGAGCTTCATTAAAGGAAACATACACACACAAACACACACACACAATTAAACACATAAACATAATTTTACAAATTTGCGAGGTACAAATAAATCACCAATAGATTTTAACTCAATTTGTTTTTGTTTTACATGAAACAGTTTATCACAGATTAAATTTTAGATTTTAGTTACAGACTGTCTGTCTGTCTGTCTGTCTGTCTACGTCAGTAACTGTTATAACATTATTTTTGTTTGATACGTTGTTTTATAGTATTTTGTAGTTTGCAGAATTTGGCGCGTTTTTCATCATCATTCATGCAGGCTGCAGTGTTGAGTTTCTGAGGTGAGCAGTTCACACTATGTCCTTGTTTACACTGTCAGTTAAATGTGACCCAATTCCGATTTTTTTGCTCATATGTGACACAGATCGGATCTGTTCTATGACAGTGTAAACAGGAAAAAAACGCATGCATTCGGATATAGCGAGATAAGATTCAGGCCTCATTCATATGTGGAAATAAATCGGATATAGGCAACATATCGGAATTGAGCATCAGCAGGTCTTGATGCTCAATTCCGATGTGTTGCCTATATCCGATTTTTTTGGCTGTCCATTTACACGCTCTTTCAATTGTGACCCATATCTGATTCATGTGTTTACACTTGCCATACAATCTGAAACATCCCGCATGCGTTGTTGTCATTTAGCGCCTCCACACGTGCTTCCTCCCGAGAATAATGTGACCTATGCTGTCAAAACGAGCAAATCTGAAAAATTTGTTATTTTTGTTTTTATTTTCACATTCTCCATTAAAAGACCTTCAAAATTATGTATGATTTTTTTTTGGACAAATAAATGACTGCTACACCCGTTTAAAGTCGATATCAGCAAGGTTGATTATGAGAAAGATTAAAGTTTTCCTCCAGTTCTTTTCTTATTAATAATTAGGCTACTATATTAATAATCACAATATAGCTGTTTTTATTTTTATTTTATCTTTCCTATTATAAATAAGAACAGATGCAAAAAAAACAACAACAACTAAAAAACAGTATAGTCTAGAAAGAAACAAATAATGCATTACCTTTATCATTTTACATATAAACAAAAGCATTCATATAGCGGCGAAAAACAAATTATCAAATGTAAAAATCACTTCAGTGTGTTCATTACAAATAAATTGATTATTAAAACTACAAAAAACAGTTCAATGAAGTGCTACGAGTGATTCCCTCTTGTCTTTTATTGATAGATAACATTGAGACAGATGGCCTACTGTAATGCACGAATCATATAAAGTTACACATCAGATGTTTTTCCCCATCAGTTCCCCAAGCGTTCACTGAAGACAGAACAGATTATGTTTGCGTGAATACTGAAATACTGTGATTCTGTGTATTTATCAGGATTGCGCGCCGTTATGCGCGCTCTTCAGATGACAGTCAGTGCGGAAGCGAGCGGAGAAAAGTTCACCCTCTCAGAAAATATACAATTAAAGATACTTTTAGATGTTTAATTACTATGTGGAGCATTGGGATAGCTAAACGAGGACTTAATGAACAAATTTTTTGGGAAAACCCAGCCCAATCTCACGGCAATTCGTACATATTTTACGAGGTGGCTAATTCGTACGACCTCACTCGTACAAATTCATACGATTTTTGCTAAATCGTATGCATTTTACGAGTTGCTAATTCGTATGAATTTGTAGGAATGACCTACACCCTACCCCGCCCCTAAACCTACCCGTCACTGGGGTTTAGACAAATCGTACTAAATCATACGAATTAGGTCGTACGAATTCATACGAATTAGCCACCTCATAAAATATGTACAAATTGCCGTGAGATAGCGTTGGAAAACCTCAAATTCTATATTTTTCACGTTTTTTTTTTTTTTTTTTTGCCTGTAACGTTAGCTCAAAATAGCCCGTGCGCATTTACACTAATTTTGCCAGCATGCATAGGTCCCACATAACGTCATTAAACCGTGGAGAAGTACCAAATTGTCAAGTTTTCGTGACGTACAGAACGCGATGCCTCAAAAAATCTGATCTGTCTGTTTACATGACAGTCGCATTGGCACATATCCGATTTATATCTGATTTATTTCCACATATGAATGAGGCCCGAATCCGATCTCGCTATATCCGAATGCATGCGTTTTTTTCCTGTTTACACTGTCATAGAACAGATCCGAGCAAAAAATCGGAATTGGGTCACATTTAACTGACAGTGTAAACAAGGCCTTAGTTACATAGGCATAATTGTAAAATACACGTTTCTTATTTTGTTTAATAAACATTTTTATGCCGTCATTTCTGAATAGTTTTTATCGGTCTCAGTGCTATTTGTGTGCCTGCTCACATTTATCTAAAGAAGGTTTTGTCTTGTTTCTCTTCACATACAAAACGACAAGTGGAAACTGTTTTCTTGTTATGAATGTTGTTATTAGAAAAATTAAGTACATTTAGGTTCATGTGGAAAAATCACAATGTCCGATAAAGATAGCTGAAGATCGTTGTCCATGTCTTTATTATTTTTTTGTATCAATTGAGAAATTATTTTTCAATAGAGCACTTTAATAGGCTTTGAGTAAATATTGTGACTAAAACATTCCGTTTCTATCAGCAAACACTCAGAATAAAGTGAGATGATCAGCTGATCCTGAATGGCTTGTTTAATGAGTGTTTATAGTCTGAGGCTCATCAATATTATCAGCTGCCTTAAATACTCTTTATTTCATGTCAATAGATCCTGTTTTCACCTCATTCATTATGCTGATGACTTCAGATCTGTTAATTGCCACATTAAGCTCATTTTATGGGTGTTAACAGACTTAGGCAAATTACACGATCAGCTATTGTGACATTACAAGATGTAACTTTCATGTAATGGAATTCTTTAATACTGTTTATCCTTTAATGCATTTTAGGTAAACAAATTATGAGAATAAAAAGGTATTTGTGTGTGACAGAAGGGTCTTCATCTAAGGATAGAATATGATGAGCAAGTCTGAGAATGTGGTAACATGACCACCACCAATATTTAAAATTTTATTAAAAATGTCACACTATTGGTATAAAATATATTTTTTTTACACAAATATTAATTGATACATAATTAATAACAAATTTTAAATTAATTAGCTGCCCAACATTTTTCACTCAACATTGTTATGATAAAATGTATTTTCATTCCATCTCCTCCTTTTTAAAAATAAAGCATTTTTTTAAAATGTCAACAACCAGGAAGTGACATAATTTGAATGCTTTCTAGAGTACAAAAATAGCGAACAAGAAAATAAATGTAAAAAAACAAGAGCTCAGGTCATATTTAGTTTGACTTTCTGATGTTGAATGTTTATCAAACCTCCTTTCACTGACCATTTGATCAAAACAAGAAAATGAAAGACAATTGAGTCTCAGGATTTGTTTTGTACCCTGAACATAGAAAGGCTCATCTATATTATTTATTGGTTTATGTTTTTTTACTACTAAAACAGTAAACCTGATGAACTGCGTCATAACCTAATTGTTCTTCAGCCTCATTGATGAAGGATCAAGAATAATCACCAACCTGTTTGTTCTTCAGTGTGGTTCATTCTGCTGGGTTCTGGATCTCTCATGTTCTCTCTGTCCTTCAATAAACTCTGTCTCTGCAGATTTCACTTCTTCCTGATGCTCTGATGCTTGTACTTGTAGGCTGAAATCAGTGGTGTAGTCTACGTGATATGCAGGTATATGGCGTTTACCCACTAGCAAAGATCAAGGATTTCCGTATGCCCACCTAAAAAAGCGTGAGGATACGTAACGACATCTTGTGACAGAACTTTCACACGTTCATTCATAAATTCACCCTGTCTGTGTTGTGATTGAAGCACTGACTTTTTGAAAATCACGCTGTGTTTCGGTTGATGACCAGTGCTATTGCGCATCTTTCATGTCAACTGACCCGCTGAGGCCATCCTAAAAATGTGCCACTGCTGCGCCACGAAAGCTTATCATTTGCATGCGTTTTTATGCCTTGCCCATTTAAACATTCAAAAGAGTTTATAAGCATTCAAACACAGGACGTGGAAAGACTCAAATGAGTACTCGCGCACTGTGATCAGTGCGCACATAGAGAGCAAACATACAGGTGCATCTCAATAAATTAGAATGTCATGGAAAAGTTAATTTATTTCAGTAATTCAACTCAAATTGTGAAACTCGTATATTAAATAAATTCAATGCACACAGACTGAAGTAGTTTAAGTCTTTGGTTCTTTTAATTGTGACGATTTAGGCTCACATTTAACAAAAACCCACCAATTCACTATCTCAACAAATTAGAATACTTCATAAGACCAATAAAAAAAAAAAAAAAAAATAGCGAATTGTTGGCCTTCTGGAAAGTATGTTCATTTACTGTATATGTACTCAATACTTGGTAGGGGCTCCTTTTGCTTTGATTACTGCCTCAATTCGGCGTGGCATGGAGGTGATCAGTTTGTGGCACTGCTGAGGTGGTATGGAAGCCCAGGTTTCTTTGACAGTGGCCTTCAGCTCATCTGCATTTTTTGGTCTCTTGTTTCTCATTTTCCTCTTGACAATACCACATAGATTCTCTATGGGGTTCAGGTCTGGTGAGTTTGCTTGCCAGTCAAGCACACCAACACCATGGTCATTTAACCAACTTTTGGTGCCTTCGGCAGTGTGGGCAGGTGCCAAATCCTGCTGGAAAATGAAATCAGCATCTTTAAAAAGCTGGTCAGCAGAAGGAAGCATGAAGTGCTCCAAAATTTCTTGGTAAACGGGTGCAGTGACGTTGGTTTTCAAAAAACACAATGGGCCAACAACAGCAGATGACATTGCACCCCAAATCATCACAGAATGTGGAAACTTAACACTGGACTTCATGCAATTTGGGCTATGAGCTTCTCCACCCTTCCTCTAGACTCTAGGACCTTGGTTTCCAAATGAAATACAAAACTTGCTCTCATCTGAAAAGAGGACTTTGGACCACTGGGCAACAGTCCAGTTCTTCTTCTCCTTAGCCCAGGTAAGACGCCTCTGACGTTGTCTGTGGTTCAGGAGTGGCTTAACAAGAGGAATACGACAACTGTAGCCAAATTCCTTGACACGTCTGTGTGTGGTGGCTCTTGATGCCTTGACCCCAGCCTCAGTCCATTCCTTGTGAAGTTCACCCAAATTCTTGAATCGATTTTGCTTGACAATACTCACAAGGCTGCGGTTCTCTCGGTTGGTTGTGCATCTTTTTCTTCCACACTTTTTCCTTCCACTCAACTTTCTGTTAACATGCTTGGATACAGCACTCTGTGAACAGCCAGCTTCTTTGGCAATGAATGTTTGTGGCTTACCCTCCTTGTGAAGGGTGTCAAAGATTGTCTTCTGGACAACTGTCAGATCAGCAGTCTTCCCCATGATTGTGTAGCCTAATGAACCAAACTGAGAGACCATTTTGAAGGCTCAGGAAACCTTTGCAGGTGTTTTGAGTTGATTAGCTGATTGTCATGTCACCATATTCGAATTTGTTGAGATGGTGAATTGGTGGCTTTTTGTTAAATGTGAGCCTAAATCATCACAATTAAAAGAACCAAAGACTTAAACTACTTCAGTCTGTGTGCATTGAATTTATTTAATACACGAGTTTCAAATTTGAGTTGAATTACTGAAATAAATGAACTTTTCCACGACATTCTAATTTATTGAGATGCACCTGTAAACTTAAGTGAATGTAAACAGTTGAGAAAAAAATCGGATGTGTATCATATTGGATGTATTGTCTCTTAAAGTGATCACGCCTAATTTACTTGCTAATTAAATCACTCACAGCTCTTTACTGAACTTCTTTGTAGTTTAACAAGAATTAATCTATATTTAATTTATACAGTGAGGACTATGCAATGCTATTTTATATTTGATTATTTGGTTTCTGTACCTGGACACGTACAAACTTGAAAAAAACTTAAACATTTTGTAAATAGCTCAAAAACAAACATATATTATACTATTTCAAACAGGGCTCACAGGTACAACCTGCACCGGGGCCCCACAAACCCCAGCTACGGCCCGGGGAGCAGTGACAGATCAGTCAACTGTCCCAAGCATCTTTCACAGTCAACAGTATGTTGAGTTTCTCAGGCCAACATAACTAGCTAATAACTTCAGTAACATTAGTGTGAGGATCAATGAATGCAGGAGAAGGGGAGAGATAACACAGATGTGTGTGTGTGTACAGTTAAACTGAATACAATGTTTATATCTCCTTGTTTCAGATGATGAGAGAGATGAGAACTCCTGGCCAGTCTTGTGGACTGGAGGTCAGGTTAGGGAATTTAAAAACAGGCACTCTTAAAATGCATTGAAAATTGCCAGCTGATAAAACCTGTGCTCCAGGGACCATATTCAGGGAAAATGTAGCTCTTAACTGGCTGAGTTAAATGATTAACACAGTAGAAAATCAGTCCAGTCTCCCCAGCTCTAAATGTCATTGGCTGTCTTGTGTTGCTTATAATAAATTGGCATGTTGATATCACATAAGCAGTCTTTCAGAATGCTGTCAGTTACATGTAGATGCATACTATTAGTGAGTAGTGTTTATGGGGTGTCGCTTTGGGACGGGTGAGGGAGGGAAAAATCACAGTATGCTTTCTACAAAAAATTAGACTACAGGAGATGTTCCTGCACTGAAATGTTGAATGCTTTGAGTGTATTTTTTCGAACCCTTAGTGCTGTTAAGTACTGAACAGTTAAAATATGAGGATTATTTTGTAAATCCATCATAAATTAATCTTGAATATCAGGAAACATTGATTAAGGCCTTTACACATCTGTTTCTCCGGAAGAAAAGACCAAGGTAGATCTCATGTCTCTCACATGTTTAATTAGGGACCGAGCACCGATGGTGCGAGGACCCTATTGAATCTGCTCTGTTTATTATTATTAGGGACCGAGCACCGATGGTGCGAGGACCCTATTGAATCTGCTCTGTTTATTATTATTAGGGACCGAGCACCGATGGTGCGAGGACCCTATTGAATCTGCTCTGTTTATTATTATTATTATTATTAGGGCCCAAGCCAGTAAGGCGCAGGGCCCTATTGATTTCCAAAGGATTATTATTTTTTTTTTTTTTTTTTTTTTTTTTTTTATTCAACCATCCGGCAACTTTTGGGGGTCTTAACGTGCTCAAAAACTCTTGAAAATTCGCACGCACGTTGGAATCTGTTGGCGTCCGGACGCCACAGAGGCTGGGACCCGGGCGCGGCACAGGGGCTCTACGGCGCCCCCTAGAACACAGTTTGAAAACTTGATGTATAGCTCACACATGCTTGCACATATTCATATAAAACTCGGTACACATATAGATCTCATTGAGCCGAACAAATTTCACACTGCATGTCATAGGCTCCGCCCAACAGGAAGTCGGCTATTCAGGGCTGTTTAAAAAACCATGCTCTGGAATTTGATATACTCCTCTGAAGATTACCACCCGATTGCCACCAAACTCGGTGAACATGATCTCAAGACATTGGGGACGCAAAATTGCCAGGATATTTTTGATATCTCGAACGGTTTGCCCGTGGCGAGGCGATGAATTTATGGCGAAAAATGAGAGACAGGAAGCGTCTAATAACATCCACATACATTGTCTGATTTTGATCAAACTTCAGGGTTTTGTTCGTTGTTTGATGCCGAGCGCATAGATGTGACTATTAGGAGTCAAAGTTATAGCGCCACCAACTGGCAGCAGGAAGTGTGTCATTTTCAAAATGCTTTGAATTCAGCATCTTATTTTTAATCGATTTGCTTCAAACTTCATCAGAATAATGTCAAAGCACGGCCGATGTAAAACTGTGAAGGGAATATTGATATCTATAATACTGTTGCCATGGCAACGTTTCAAACTTGAAAATTTGTTTCTGGTGATTTTGAAGCAGATAACATGTTTAGAATGTCATGAAACTCAACACACATATGAGTATTAATGATAGTTAGACACTGGAAAAAGCTCATAAACGGGCGTGGAAGAGGCGCTCTATAGCGCCACCTTTTGTCAAAAATGGGGGGGTTAGTTTTAGCTACAGACACCAAACTCGGTACATAAATTGTTCTATTCAAGCCGGACAACTTTCTAATTTACACTCATTAGCTACAACCAACAGGAAGCCAGCTATCTTTTTTTTTTTATTTAATTTTCGGGGAATATCAAGCTGTAAATAAATTGATACTCCTCCAATCAGAAACAAGTAGTTCACACCAAACTTTGTCAACATGATGCCAATATACTGAAGATGCTAAATTGCTAACGGATTTAGGATATCTTGAACGGTGTATTAATGGCGATTTGTTAAAGTTACAGTAAAAAAGAGAGCAGTTCTTTTCTTATCTTTAAAGTGCAGCTTCCAAACACTTCAAAACTTTTTACATACATAGAGCAAGTCATTCTGAAGAAGTTTGATTAGTTTCATGACTTTACAAAAGGTCTATGAATAACAGAAAATTAATAAACTATCAAGACATTTGATCACACTGGCTCTTTGTATGTGGGGGGATGGGTGAGTCTGTGTGTTAAGTGTGAGTGTGAGGAGGGGGTGAGAGAGACAGACAGAGAGACCCAGAGAGAGAGAGAGACTTTTAAACATCTCTTTAATTACTAGAAAAAAATCAATCAGTATTTATTTATTTAATTATTCTTTTTATTTTATTTTATTTTATTTATTTATTTAATTATTCTTTTTATTTTATTTTTTAATTTTTTTTTTTTTTTTTTGCATTATAGCTTTTCCTAGGCCTTATCATTTTCTGTCAGTCTTAGGGACAAAAAAATATAAAAATCCAGGAACCAGTTAATTTGTAGGGCACTGATAACATCATTTTATATAATTAGGTTAATAATTATGTTAATTACAACATAAAAAAATCTAAAGATACATACACGTGGTCTTATAATTTTTTGTGCTGCAAATAATAATTTGACAGTAATTTGATACTGAACTCTGACACCCTCTGACATGATATTCATCTGAATTTACATCATCTCATGAATGTAACAGTAAAACAATTCAGCTCACAGATGAAGACTAAGCTGTAATGCAGGCAAAATATTTCACAAATGCTTATAGATCATTAAAATAATTATTAAAAATGGTAATATCTCGAACAGTGTGGCAATGGTGATTTATTAAAATAACAGTAAAAAAAGATAGCAGTAATTTTCTTGTATCTTTAAAGTGCAGCTTCCAAACACTTCATAAAAAATTACATACACAGAACAAGTCATTCTTAGGAAATGTGATTAATTTCATGAATATACAATACACTATGGATAGCAGAAAATTTTAAAACTATCAGACTTTTGATGTCACTCTCCTTCTGTCTGTGTGGGGGGATGTGTGTGTGTGTGTGTGTGTTCAGAGTCAGGGTGACACTGAGAGAGAGAGAGAACCTGAAAAGAGAGAGAGAGGGTCCTGAAGCTGCAAACACAAACTAACATGACTAACAACATCCAGCATCAGGACACTGAAACACCCATCCACAAAATTCTGCCCACCCAAATTATAAAAACACTAAAAGAAAATGATCTAACCTATTGGAATGAAACAACAGAAAAACAAAGTAAACTTGAATGTTATTTGACCCTAAATAGAGATTACACAACTGCAGAATATCTGAGTACAGTGAAAAACTGTAAATTAAGAAGACAAATGACGAGGTACAGACTGAGCGGTCATACTCTGACTATAGAGACGGGCAGATATCGACAGCACTGGCTGCCCTAGAGAGCCGCATCTGCCCATACTGTACCCATGGAGACGTGGAGACAGAGCAACACTTCCTTACCACCTGCTATGAAGAAATTAGAAAGAAATTTTATCTTAAATTGGAAATACTTTACCCTGACTTCAAAATGTTAAACAAGAAAACACAACTTCAATATTTATTAGATGAAAAACAAGATTGTATCTTACTAGCAGCAAGATACATTGACACCTGTCACAAAAAGAGGGAGGAGTCAACAATTCATTGATGCGCCCACACACACACACACACACACACACACACAAACAAACACAAACACACACACACACACACACACACACACACCACACTAAATTTTAAATTGTTCATAGAATTCTAGAATTCGTAGAATTGATTTGTTCTATTTTGTTTAATTATATACATGCATGTGTTTATATATATATTTATTTATTTTTAATTATTATTTATTTTATTTTTTAAATACATATTTGTTCTATATTTAATGTAAACACTATGCTTTGGCAATACATTGTAACAATTGTCATGCCAATAAAGCACATATTGAATTGAATTGAATTGAATTGAATTGAATTGAATTGAATTGAATTGAATTGAGAGAGAGAGAGAGAGAGAAGAGAGAGAGAGAGAGAGAGAGAGACTTTTAAACATCTCTTTAATCACTTGAAAAAAACAATCAGCACTTATTAATTTATTTACTATGTTTTATTTTTTTGCATTACAGCTTAAGAAATCTCTTAGGCCTTATCCTT
Organism: Aspiorhynchus laticeps; assembly: GCA_023376895.1. Classification (NCBI taxonomy): domain Eukaryota; kingdom Metazoa; phylum Chordata; class Actinopteri; order Cypriniformes; family Cyprinidae; genus Aspiorhynchus; species Aspiorhynchus laticeps. Next base: position 15,014 of record JALXFT010003502.1, read on the forward strand.
TTCTGTCAGTTTTACAGACAAAAAAATCATAGAATCAGTTAATTTGTAGGGCACTGACAACATAATTTTATATAAATAGGTTAATAATTGTTAATTACAACATAAAAAAAATCTAAAGATAAATACATGTGGTCTTATAAATTTTTGTGCTGCAAATAATAATTAGAATTTCATGAAACTCAACACACATATCAGTATTAATGATAGACAGACACTGGCAAAAGCTCATAAAAGGGCGTGGAAGAGGCACTGCATAGCGCCACCTTTTCAGAAAACTTGGGGGGTTAGTTTTAGCTACAGTCACCAAAACTGGTACATATATTGGTCTCATCAAGCTGGACAACCTTCTAATTTACAGTCATTAGCTACAACCAACAGGAAGTCGGCTATTTTGATTTAAATGTGGATATTTGGAAAAATATGGGTGTGAATTAATGCATACTCCTCAGAGGAGCATTATACTATACACACCAAACTTTGTCTACATGATGCCAAAACATTGAGGAACTTAAATTGTAAACGGATTTTGGATATCTTGAACGGTGTTGCCGTGACGATTTATTAAAGTAACAGTCTTTCACAGTCTTGATGGTTTGGATTAACCCTTTAATTGCTGTATCAATTAAAACCAGACTGCCAGAGGGTTACTGTAAATGCATGTGCTCGCTGTGCCCATTTTTCTTGATGCCACCGGGGTGGCGGTTGCACTGACAGCTTGGGCCCACCATCGCTGCTTGCAGCTATATTTATTAGGGACCGAGCACCGATGGTGCGAGGACCCTATTGAATCTGCTCTGTTTATTATTATTAGGGCCCGAGCACCGATGGTGTGAGGACCCTATTGAATCTGCTCCGTTTATTAGGGCCCGAGCACCGATGGTGTGAGGACCCTATTGAATCTGCTCCGTTTATTATTATTATTATTATTATTATTATTATTATTATTCTTCTCCGCCTTTAATCGCATTTTTGAGGGCCTAAACATGCTCGAAAAGTCATGAAACTTTGCAGACGCATCAGAACTGGTGAAAATTGACGTCTGATATATGTTTCAAAAGTGGGCGTGGCAAAATGGCTCGACAGCGCCACCTATAAACTTTCAACGGGGTGCGCCTCGAGCTGCGTTTCACGTACATGTATGAAAATCGGTACACTCATGTAACACACCAATACCTACAAAAAAGTCTCTTGGAGCAAAATCCAAAACCCAACAGGAAGTTGGTTATTTTTAATTTTCTCTGCAAATTTTGTGTCATTTTTGCCATTTTCAGGTGTCATACTTTAACAAACTCCTCCTAGAGATTAATTCAGATCAACACCATATTTGGTCAGTCTAATCTAAAGCCCTTTGTGACGTTAAATTGCGAAGATCTAGAGTTTTCATTGAAGGGCGTGTCCGTGGCGGCCTGGCAAATTTCGATGTTTCGCCATGAAACAGGAAGTTGTTATAACTCAGCCATACATTGTCCGATCTACCCCAAACTTCACATGTATGATAAGAGTCCTGACCTGATGAGATTTACATGCAAATATTCAGTTATAGTTATAGCGCCACCTGCTGGAAACAGGAAGTGACATGTTTTAGTCTGTAGCAAACTACTCCTAGAGATTTCATGACATGAAAGTTATATTTGTTCAGTCTAATGTAAAGGCCTTTGCGATATTAAATAGTGAAGATCTTGAGTTTTCGTTGAAGGGCGTGTCCATGGTGGCATGACAAAGTTCGATGTCTCGCCATGGGAATACAAGTTGTTGTAACTCAGCCATAAAATGTCCGATCTGCCCCAAACTTCAAAGGTTTGATAAGAGTCCTGGCCTGAACACATCTAAAGGCCAATATTGCATTGTAATTATAGCGCCACCTGTTGGCAACAGGAAATGACTTATTTTACACTAACATCAACATGCAATGTCCAATATGCACCAAACTTCACATGTTTGGTATGAGTCATGTCCTGAAGACATCTAAAGGCCAATTTTCTATTATAATCATAGCGCCACCTGCTGACAACAGGAAATGACTTGTTTAACACTAACTTAAGCATGCAATGTCCAATCTGCACCAAACTTCACATGTTTGGTATGAGTCATGTCCTGAAGACATCTAAAGGCCAATTTTCAGTTATAATCATAGCTCCACCTCTTGGCAATAGGATATGTCATGCTTTATACTAACTCAAACATACTATGCTCAATCTGCACCAAACTTCATATGTATGATAAATGTGCTGGCCTGACCACATCTACATGCCAATATCCAGTTATAGTCATAGCGCCACCAGCTGTCAGCAGGAAGTTTGGCAGATATAAATGACTTTGACATATTCCTCCTGTATTTATCACTTGAAATGCATATTGCTCACCGTTAATTGATTTCCTGAAGCCACCGTTGGCGGTGAGCCCGGTGCGAGGGCCCGTTCATTGCTGCTTGCAGCTTTAATTATTAGGGCCCGAGCACCGATGGTGTGAGGACCCTATTGAATCTGCTCCGTTTATTATTATTATTATTATTATTATTATTATTCTTCTCCGCCTTTAATCGCATTTTTGAGGGCCTAAACATGCTCGAAAAGTCATGAAACTTTGCAGACGCATCAGAACTGGTGAAAATAGACGTCTGATATATGTTTCAAAAGTGGGTGTGGCAAAATGGCTCGACAGCGCCACCTATAAACTTTCAACGGAGTGCGCCTCGAGCTGCGTTTCACGTACATGTATGAAAATCGGTACACTCATGTAACACACCAATACCTACAAAAAAGTCTCTTGGAGCAAAATCCAAAACCCAACAGGAAGTTGGTTATTTTTAATTTTCTCTGCAAATTTTGTGTCATTTTTGCCATTTTCAGGTGTCATACTTTAACGAACTCCTCCTAGAGATTAATTCAGATCAACACCATATTTGGTCAGTCTAATCTAAAGCCCTTTGTGACGTTAAATTGCGAAGATCTAGAGTTTTCATTGAAGGGCGTGTCCGTGGCGGCCTGGCAAATTTCGATGTTTCGCCATGAAACAGGAAGTTGTTATAACTCAGCCATACATTGTCCGATCTACCCCAAACTTCACATGTATGATAAGAGTCCTGACCTGAAGAGATTTACATGCAAATATTCAGTTATAGTTATAGCGCCACCTGCTGGAAACAGGAAGTGACATGTTTTAGTCTGTAGCAAACTACTCCTAGAGATTTCATGACATGAAAGTTATATTTGTTCAGTCTAATGTAAAGGCCTTTGCGATATTAAAAAGTGAAGATCTTGAGTTTTCGTTGAAGGGCGTGTCCATGGTGGCGTGACAAAGTTCGATGTCTCGCCATGGGAATACAAGTTGTTGTAACTCAGCCATAAAATGTCCGATCTGCCCCAAACTTCACAGGTTTGATAAGAGTCCTGGCCTGAACACATCTAAAGGCCAATTTTGCATTGTAATTATAGCGCCACCTGCTGGTAACAGGAAATGACTTATTTTACACTAACATCAACATGCAATGTCCAATATGCACCAAACTTCACATGTTTGGTAAGAGTCATGGCCTGAAGACAACTAAAGGCCAATATTCAGGTATAATCATAGCGCCACCTGTTGGCAATAGGATACGTCATGCTTTATACTAACTCAAACATACTATGCTCAATCTGCCCCAAACTTCATATGTTTGAGAAATGTGCTGGCCTGAACACATCTAAAGGCCAATATTCTGTTATAATCATAGCGCCACCTGCTGGCAACAGGAAATGACTTGTTTTACACTAATTATACAGGCAATGTCTGATCTGCATCAAATTTCACATGTTTGGTAAGAGTCCTTGCATGAAGACATCTAAAGGCCAATATTCAGTTATAATTATAGTGCCACCTGTTGGCAACAGGATACGTCATGCTTTGTACTAACTCAAACATACCATGTTCAATCTGCACCAAACTTCACATGTTTGGTAAGAGTCCTGGCCTGAGCACATCTAAAGGCCAATATTCCATTATAATCATAGCGCCACCTGCTGGCAACAGTAAATGGCTTGTCTTACACTAACTTAAACATGCAATGTCCGATCTGCCCCAAACTTCACACGTTTTATAAGAGTCCTGGCCTGAACAAATCTTAAGACCAATATTCAGTTATAAATATACCGCCACCAGCTGGCAACAGGAAATGACTTGTTTTACACTAACTTAAATATGCAAGGTCCGATCTGCACCAAACTTCACATTTAGTAAAAGTACTGACCTGAAGACATCTAATGGCCAATATTCAGTTATAATCATGGCGCCACCTGTTGGCAACAGGAAATTACTTGTTTTACACTAACTTAAACATGCAATGTCCGATCTGCCCCAAACTTCACACGTTTTATAAGAGTCCTGGCCTGAACACATCTTAAGGCCAATATTCAGCTATAAATATACCGCCACCTGCTGGCAACAGGAAATTACTTGTTTAACACTAACTTAAGCATGCAATGTCCAATCTGCACCAAACTTCACATTTTTGGTATGAGTCATGGCCTGAAGACATCTAAAGGCCAATATTCAGTTATTATCATAGCTCCACCTCTTGGCAATAGGATATGTCATGCTTTATACTAACTCAAACATACTATGCTCAATCTGCACCAAACTTCATATGTTTGATAAATGTGCTGGCCTGAACACATCTACATGCCAATATCCAGTTATAGTCATAGCGCCACCAGCTGGCAGCAGGAAGTTTGGCAGATATAAGTTACTTTGAAATATTCCTCCTGTATTTATCACTTGAAATGCATACTGCTCACCGTTCATTGATTTCCTGAAGCCACCGTTGGCGGTGAGCCCGGGTGCGAGGGCCCGTTCATCGCTGCTTGCAGCTTTAATTATTATTATTATTATTATTATTATTCTTCTCCACCTTTAATCGCATTTTTGAGGGCCTAAACATGCTCGAAAAGTCATGAAACTTTGCAGACGCATCAGAACTGGTGAAAATAGACGTCTGATATATGTTTCAAAAGTGGGTGTGGCAAAATGGCTCGACAGCGCCACCTATAAACTTTCAACGGAGTGCGCCTCGAGCTGCGTTTCACGTACATGTATGAAAATCGGTACACTCATGTAACACACCAATACCTACAAAAAAGTCTCTTGGAGCAAAATCCAAAACCCAACAGGAAGTTGGTTATTTTTAATTTTCTCTGCAAATTTTGTGTCATTTTTGCCATTTTCAGGTGTCATACTTTAACGAACTCCTCCTAGAGATTAATTCAGATCAACACCATATTTGGTCAGTCTAATCTAAAGCCCTTTGTGACGTTAAATTGCGAAGATCTAGAGTTTTCATTGAAGGGCGTGTCCGTGGCGGCCTGGCAAATTTCGATGTTTCGCCATGAAACAGGAAGTTGTTATAACTCAGCCATACATCGTCCGATCTACCCCAAACTTCACATGTATGATAAGAGTCCTGACCTGAAGAGATTTACATGCAAATATTCAGTTATAGTTATAGCGCCACCTGCTGGAAACAGGAAGTGACATGTTTTAGTCTGTAGCAAACTACTCCTAGAGATTTCATGACATGAAAGTTATATTTGTTCAGTCTAATGTAAAGGCCTTTGCGATATTAAATAGTGAAGATCTTGAGTTTTCGTTGAAGGGCGTGTCCATGGTGGCATGACAAAGTTCGATGTCTCGCCATGGGAATACAAGTTGTTGTAACTCAGCCATAAAATGTCCGATCTGCCCCAAACTTCAAAGGTTTGATAAGAGTCCTGGCCTGAACACATCTAAAGGCCAATATTGCATTGTAATTATAGCGCCACCTGTTGGCAACAGGAAATTACTTATTTTACACTAACATCAACATGCAATGTCCAATATGCACCAAACTTCACATGTTTGGTATGAGTCATGTCCTGAAGACATCTAAAGGCCAATTTTCTATTATAATCATAGCGCCACCTGCTGACAACAGGAAATGACTTGTTTAACACTAACTTAAACGAAAAGTCATGAAACTTTGCAGACGCATCAGAACTGGTGAAAATAGACGTCTGATATATGTTTCAAAAGTGGGTGTGGCAAAATGGCTCGACAGCGCCACCTATAAACTTTCAACGGAGTGCGCTCGAGCTGCGTTTCACGTACATGTATGAAAATCGGTACACTCATGTAATACACCAATACCTACAAAAAAGTCTCTTGAGCAAAATCCAACCAACAGGAAGTTGTTATTTAATTTCCAACATTTTGGTCATTATTAAGCCCTTTTAATATTTTAGGCGGCGAATTTTCAAAGATTACCCCCAATACCATTAATTTCCGAAGATTTAACTTAATTTTAAAGCTTTAAATTTTTAGCGGAATCGGAATTACAAACCCCAATAAGTTACGCAAAGCATTATCCTGAGAATTTTTAAACACAATTTGCAAAGCATTTTACCAGAATTTAATAAAAAAATTAGAAATTAAAGGGAAAGCCAATTAGCTTAAAGAACACCAATACCTACAAAAAAGTCTCTTGGAGCAAAATCCAAAACCCAACAGGAAGTTGGTTATTTTTAATTTTCTCTGCAAATTTTGTGTCATTTTTGCCATTTTCAGGTGTCATACTTTAACGAATCCTCCTAGAGATTAATTCAGATCAACACCATATTTGGTCAGTCTAATCTAAAGCCCTTTGTGACGTTAAATTGCGAAGATCTAGAGTTTTCATTGAAGGGCGTGTCCGTGGCGGCCTGGCAAATTTCGATGTTTCGCCATGAAACAGGAAGTTGTTATAACTCAGCCATACATCGTCCGATCTACCCCAAACTTCACATGTATGATAAGAGTCCTGACCTGAAGAGATTTACATGCAAATATTCAGTTATAGTTATAGCGCCACCTGCTGGAAACAGGAAGTGACATGTTTTAGTCTGTAGCAAACTACTCCTAGAGATTTCATGACATGAAAGTTATATTTGTTCAGTCTAATGTAAAGGCCTTTGCGATATTAAATAGTGAAGATCTTGAGTTTTCGTTGAAGGGCGTGTCCATGGTGGCATGACAAAGTTCGATGTCTCGCCATGGGAATACAAGTTGTTGTAACTCAGCCATAAAATGTCCGATCTGCCCCAAACTTCAAAGGTTTGATAAGAGTCCTGGCCTGAACACATCTAAAGGCCAATATTGCATTGTAATTATAGCGCCACCTGTTGGCAACAGGAAATTACTTATTTTACACTAACATCAACATGCAATGTCCAATATGCACCAAACTTCACATGTTTGGTATGAGTCATGTCCTGAAGACATCTAAAGGCCAATTTTCTATTATAATCATAGCGCCACCTGCTGACAACAGGAAATGACTTGTTTAACACTAACTTAAACGAAAAGTCATGAAACTTTGCAGACGCATCAGAACTGGTGAAAATAGACGTCTGATATATGTTTCAAAAGTGGGTGTGGCAAAATGGCTCGACAGCGCCACCTATAAACTTTCAACGGAGTGCGCCTCGAGCTGCGTTTCACGTACATGTATGAAAATCGGTACACTCATGTAAACACCAATACCTACAAAAAAGTCTCTTGGAGCAAAATCCAAAACCCAACAGGAAGTTGGTTATTTTTAATTTTCTCTGCAAATTTTGTGTCATTTTTGCCATTTTCAGGTGTCATACTTTAACGAATCCTCCTAGAGATTAATTCAGATCAACACCATATTTGGTCAGTCTAATCTAAAGCCCTTTGTGACGTTAAATTGCGAAGATCTAGAGTTTTCATTGAAGGGCGTGTCCGTGGCGGCCTGGCAAATTTCGATGTTTCGCCATGAAACAGGAAGTTGTTATAACTCAGCCATACATCGTCCGATCTACCCCAAACTTCACATGTATGATAAGAGTCCTGACCTGAAGAGATTTACATGCAAATATTCAGTTATAGTTATAGCGCCACCTGCTGGAAACAGGAAGTGACATGTTTTAGTCTGTAGCAAACTACTCCTAGAGATTTCATGACATGAAAGTTATATTTGTTCAGTCTAATGTAAAGGCCTTTGCGATATTAAATAGTGAAGATCTTGAGTTTTCGTTGAAGGGCGTGTCCATGGTGGCATGACAAAGTTCGATGTCTCGCCATGGGAATACAAGTTGTTGTAACTCAGCCATAAAATGTCCGATCTGCCCCAAACTTCAAAGTTTGATAAGAGTCCTGGCCTGAACACATCTAAAGGCCAATATTGCATTGTAATTATAGCGCCACCTGTTGGCAACAGGAAATTACTTATTACACTAACATCAACATGCAATGTCCAATATGCACCAAACTTCACATGTTTGGTATGAGTCATGTCCTGAAGACATCTAAAGGCCAATTTTCTATTATAATCATAGCGCCACCTGCTGACAACAGGAAATGACTTGTTTAACACTAACTTAAACGAAAAGTCATGAAACTTTGCAGACGCATCAGAACTGGTGAAAATAGACGTCTGATATATGTTTCAAAAGTGGGTGTGGCAAATGGCTCGACAGCGCCACCTATAAACTTTCAACGGAGTGCGCCTCGAGCTGCGTTTCACGTACATGTATGAAAATCGGTACACTCATGTAAACACCAATACCTACAAAAAAGTCTCTTGGAGCAAAATCCAAAACAACAGGAAGTTGGTTATTTTTAATTTTCTCTGCAAATTTTGTGTCATTTTTGCCATTTTCAGGTGTCATACTTTAACGAATTCCTCCTAGAGATTAATTCAGATCAACACCATATTTGGTCAGTCTAATCTAAAGCCCTTTGTGACGTTAAATTGCGAAGATCTAGAGTTTTCATTGAAGGGCGTGTCCGTGGCGGCCTGGCAAATTTCGATGTTTCGCCATGAAACAGGAAGTTGTTATAACTCAGCCATACATCGTCCGATCTACCCCAAACTTCACATGTATGATAAGAGTCCTGACCTGAAGAGATTTACATGCAAATATTCAGTTATAGTTATAGCGCCACCTGCTGGAAACAGGAAGTGACATGTTTTAGTCTGTAGCAAACTACTCCTAGAGATTTCATGACATGAAAGTTATATTTGTTCAGTCTAATGTAAAGGCCTTTGCGATATTAAATAGTGAAGATCTTGAGTTTTCGTTGAAGGGCGTGTCCATGGTGGCATGACAAAGTTCGATGTCTCGCCATGGGAATACAAGTTGTTGTAACTCAGCCATAAAATGTCCGATCTGCCCCAAACTTCAAAGGTTTGATAAGAGTCCTGGCCTGAACACATCTAAAGGCCAATATTGCATTGTAATTATAGCGCCACCTGTTGGCAACAGGAAATTACTTATTTTACACTAACATCAACATGCAATGTCCAATATGCACCAAACTTCACATGTTTGGTATGAGTCATGTCCTGAAGACATCTAAAGGCCAATTTTCTATTATAATCATAGCGCCACCTGCTGACAACAGGAAATGACTTGTTTAACACTAACTTAAGCATGCAATGTCCAATCTGCACCAAACTTCATATGTTTGGTATGAGTCATGTCCTGAAGACATCTAAAGGCCAATTTTCTATTATAATCATAGCGCCACCTGCTGGCAACAGGAAATGACTTGTTTAACACTAACTTAAGCATGCAATGTCCAATCTGCACCAAACTTCACATGTTTGGTATGAGTCATGTCCTGAAGACATCTAAAGGCCAATTTTCTATTATAATCATAGCGCCACCTGCTGACAACAGGAAATGACTTGTTTAACACTAACTTAAGCATGCAATGTCCAATCTGCACCAAACTTCACATTTTTGGTATGAGTCAAGGCCTGAAGACATCTAAAGGCCAATATTCAGTTATAATCATAGCTCCACCTCTTGGCAATAGGATATGTCATGCTTTATACTAACTCAAACATACTATGCTCAATCTGCACCAAACTTCATATGTTTGATAAATGTGCTGGCCTGAACACATCTACATGCCAATATCCAGTTATAGTCATAGCGCCACCAGCTGTCAGCAGGAAGTTTGGCAGATATAAATGACTTTGACATATTCCTCCTGTATTTATCACTTGAAATGCATATTGCTCACCGTTAATTGATTTCCTGAAGCCACCGTTGGCGGTGAGCCCGGTGCGAGGGCCCGTTCATTGCTGCTTGCAGCTTTAATTAGGGACCGAGCACCGATGGTGCGAGGACCCTATTGAATCTGCTCTGTTTATTATTATTATTATTATTATTATTATTATTATTTTCCAAACTTAATCGCATTTTTGAGGGCCTAAACATGCTCGAAAAGTCACGAAACTTTGCACATGGACCAGAAGTGGCGAAAATTTACATCTGATATGGGTTTTAAAAGTGGGTGTGGCAAAATGGCTCGACAGCGCCACCTATACACTTTCAACGGTGTGCGCCTCGAGCTACATTTCACGTACATGTATGAAAATCGGTACACTCATGTAACACACCAATACCTACCAAAAAGTCTCTTGAAGCAAAATCCCAAACCCAACAGGAAGTTGGTTATTTTTAATTAACTCGTCAAATTTTGTGTCATTTTTGAGGTTTTCAGGTCTCATACTTTAACAAACTCCTCCTAGAGATTTATTCAGATGAACACCAAATTTGGTCAGTCTAATCTAAAGCCCTTTGTGACGATAAATTGCGAAGATCTAGAGTTTTCATTGAAGGGCGTGTCCATGGCGGCCTGCCAAATTTCGATGCTTCGCCAAGAAACAGGAAGTTGTTATAACTCAGGCATGCAATGTCCGATCTGCACCAAACTTCACATGTTTGATAAGACTCCTGACCTGAAGAGATCTACGTGACTATATTCAGTTATTGTCATAGCGCCACCTGCTGGCAACAGGAAGTGACATGTTTTACACTGTAACAAACTACTCCTAGAGATTTAAGGACATCAACATTATATATGGTCAGTCTAATCTAAAGGCCTTTGTGATGTTAAATTGTGAAGATCTTGAGTTTTCGTTAAAGGGCGTGTCCCTGGCGGCGTGACAAAATATGATGTCTCGCCAAGGGAATAGAAGTTGTTGTAACTCTGCCATACAATGTCCGATCTTCCCCAGACTTCACAAGTTTGATAAGAGTCCAGGCCTGAACACATCTAAGCAACAATATCCCAATATAATCATAGCGCCACCCTCTGGCAACAGGAAATTACCTGTTTTACACTAACTTAAAAGTGCAATGCCCAATCTGCACCAAACTTCACATATTTGGTTAGAGTCCTCGCCTGAAGAAATCTAAATGCCTATATTCAGATATAATCATAGCGCCACCTGTTGACAACAGGATATGTAATGCTTTACACTAACTCAAACATACCATGTTCAATCTGCACCAAACTTCACATTTTTGGTAAGAGTCATGGCCTGAACACATCTAAACACCAATATTCCAATATAATCATAGCGCCACCCTCTGGCAACAGGAAATTACCTGTTTTACACTATCTTACACATGCAATGTCCAATCGGCACCAAACTTCACACGTTCGATAAGAGTCCTGGCCTGAACACATCCAAAGGCTAATATAATCATAGCGCCACCTGCTGGCAACAGGAAATGTCTTATTTTATACTAACATCAACATGCAAAGTCCAAACTGGACCAAACTTCATATGTTTGATTAAAGTGCTTTCCTGAAGATATCTACATGCCAATATCCACTTATAGTCATAGCGCCACCAGCTGGCAACAGGAAGTTTGGCACATATAAATGATTTTGATATTCCTTCTATATTTTCCTCTTTAAATGCATATTGCTCACCGTTCCCAGTCTTTCTGAAGCCACCGTTGGCGGTGAGCCCGGGTGCGAGGTCCCTTTCATAGCTGCTTGCAGCTTTAATTAGGGACCGAGCACCGATGGTGCAAGGACCCTATTGAATCTGCTCTGTTTATTATTATTATTATTATTATTATTATTATTATTATTATTATTATTTTTATTCTTCTTCTCCAAACCTTATCGCATTTTTGAGGGCCTAAACATGCTCGAAAAGTCACAAAATTTTGCACACACCTCAGAAATGGCGAAAATTGACATCTGATATATGTTTCAGAAGTGGGTGTGGCAAAATGGCTCGATAGCGCCACCTATACACATTCAACGGAGTGCGCCTCGAGCTACGTTTCACGTACATGTACGAAAATTGGTATACATGTGTAAGACCCCAATACCTACCAAAAAGTCTCTTGTTGCAAATTCCGAAACCCAACAGGAAGTCGGTTATTTTTAATTTTCTCTGCAAATTTTGGGTCATTTTTGCCATTTTCAGGTGTCATACTTTAACGAACTCCTCCTAGAGATTAATTCAGATCAACAACAAATTTGGTCAGTCTAATCTAAAGCCCTTTGTGACGTGAAATTGCGAAGATCTAGAGTTTTCACTGAAGGGCGTGTCCGTGGCGGCCTGGCAAAATTCGATGCTTCGCCATGAAACAGGAAGTTATTATAACTCAGCCATACATTGTCCGATCTACCCCAAACTTCACATGTATGATAAGAGTCCTGACCTGAGAAGATTTACATGCAAATATTCAGTTATAGTTATAGCGCCACCTGCTGGAAACAGGAAGTTACATGTTTTAGTCTGTATCAAACTCCTCCTAGAGATTTCATGACATGAAAGTTATATTTGTTCAGTCTAATTTAAAGGCCTTTGCGATATTAAATTGTGAAGATCTTGAGTTTTCGTTGAAGGGCGTGTCCATGGCGGCATGACAAAGTTCGATGTCTCGCCATGGGAATACAAGTTGTTGTAACTCAGCCATAAAATTTCCGATCTGCCCCAAACTTCACAGGTTTGATAAGAGTCCTGGCCTGAACGCATCTAAAAGCCAATATTGCATTATGATCATAGCGCCACCTGCTGGCAACAGGAAATGGCTTATTTTACACTTACATCAACATGCAATATCCAATCTGGACCAAACTTCACATCTTTGGTAAGACTCATGGCCTGAAGACACCTATAGGCCAATATTCAATTATAATCATAGCGCCACCTGTTGGCAATAGGATATGTCATGCTTTATACTACCTCAAACATACAATGTCAAATCTGCACCAAACTTCACATGTATGGTAAGAGTGCTGGCCTGAAGTCATCTAAAGGCCAATATTCTGTTAAAATTATAGCACCACCTGCTGGCAACTGGAAATGGCTTGTTTCACACTAACTTAAACATGCAATCTTCGATCTGCCCCAAACTTCACACGTTTTATAAGAGTCCTGGCCTGAACACATCTTAAGGCCAATATTCAGTTATAAATATACCGCCACCTGCTGGCAACAGGAAATGGCTTGTTTAACACTAACTTAAGCATGCAATGTCCAATCTGCACCAAACTTCACATGTTTGGTATGAGTCATGTCCTGAAGACACCTATAGGCCAATATTCAGTTATAAATATACCGCCACCTGCTGGCAATAGGATAGGTCATGCTTTATACAACTCAAACATACTATGCTCAATCTGCACCAAACTTCATATGTATGATAAATGTGCTGGCCTGACCACATCTACATGCCAATATCCAGTTATAGTCATAGCGCCACCAGCTGGCAGCAGGAAGTTTGGCACATATAAATGACTTTGACATATTCCTCCTATATTTATCACTTTAAATGCATATTGCTCACCGTTCGCTGTTTTCCTGAAGCCACCGTTGGCGGTGAGCCCGGGTGCGACGTCCCGCACATCGCTGCTTGCAGCTTTAATTAGGGACCGAGCACCGATGGTGCGAGGACCCTATTGAATCTGCTCTGTTTATTATTATTATTATTATTATTATTATTATTATTATTATTATTATTTTTATTCTTCTTCTCCAAACCTAATCGCATTTTTGAGGGCCTAAACATGCTCGAAAAGTCACGAAATTTTGCACACACATCAGAACTGGCGAAAATTGACATCTGATATATGTTTCAGAAGTGGGTGTGGCAAAATGGCTCGATAGCGCCACCTATAAACTTTCAACGGAGTGCGCCTCGAGCTACGTTTCACGTACATGTATAAAAGTCGGTACACTCATGTAACACACCAATACCTACAAAAAAGTCTCTTAGAGCAAAATCCAAAATCCAACAGGAAGTCAGTTATTTTTAATTTTCTCAGCAAATTTTGTGTCATTTTTGCCAATTTCATGTGTCATACTTTAACGAACTCCTCCTAGAGATTTATTCAGATGAACACCAAATTTGGTCTGGGTAATCTAAAGCCCTGTGTGACGTTAAATTGCGAAGATCTAGAGTTTTCGTTGAAGGGCGTGTCCGTGGCAGCCTGACAAATTTCGATGATTCGCCATGAAACAGGAAGTTGTAATAACTCAGCCATACAATGTCCGATCTTCCCCAAACTTGATATGTTTGATAAGACTCCTGACCTGAAGAGATCTACATGCCCATATTCAGCTATTGTCATAGCGCCACCTGCTGGCAACAGGAAGTGACATGTTTTACTCTGTAACAAACTCCTCCTAGAGATTTAATGACATGAAAATTATATTTGGTCGGTATCATCTAAAGGCCTTTGCCATGTTAAATTATGAAGATCTTGAGTTTTCGCTAAAGGGCGTGTCCCTGGTGGCGTGACAAAGTTTGATGTCTTGCCATGGGAATAGAAGTTGTTGTAACTAAGCCATAAAATGTCCGATCTGCCCCAAACTTCACAGGTTTGATAAGAGTCCTGGCCTGAACACATCTAAAGGCCAATATTACATTATAATCATAGCGCCACCTGCTGGCAACAGGAAATGGCTTATTTTACATTTACATCAACATGCAATACCCAATCTGGACCAAACTTCACATCTTTGGTAAAACTCATGGCCTGAAGACACCTATAGGCCAATATTCAGTTATAATCATAGCGCCACCTGTTGGCAATAGGATACGTCATGCTTTATACTAACTCAAACATACTATGTTCAATTTGCACCAAACTTCATATGTTTGATTAAAGTGCTGACCTGAAGACATCTAAATGCCAATTTTCTATTATAATCATAGCGCCACCTGCTGACAACAGGAAATTACTTGTTTAACACTAACTTAAGCATGCAATGTCCAATCTGCACCAAACTTCACATTTTTGATAAGAGTCCTGGCCTGAAGACATCTAAAGGCCAATATTCAGTTATAATCATAGCGCCACCTTTTGGCAATAGGATATGTCATGCTTTATACAACTCAAACATACTATGCTCAATCTGCACCAAACTTCATATGTTTGATAAATGTGCTGGCCTGAACACATCTACATGCCAATATCCAGTTATAGTCATAGCGCCGCCAGCTGGCAGCAGGAAGTTTGGCAGATATAAATGACTTTGACATATTCCTCCTGTATTTCTCACTTGAAATGCATATTGCTCACTGTTCATTGATTTCCTGAAGCCACCGTTGGCGGTGAGCCCGGGTGCGAGGGCCCGTTCATCGCTGCTTGCAGCTTTAATTAGGGCCCGAGCACCGATGGTGTGAGGACCCTATTGAATCTGCTCCGTTTATTATTATTATTATTATTATTATTATTATTATTATTATTATTCTCCGCCTTTAATCGCATTTTTGAGGGCCTAAACATGCTCGAAAAGTCATGAAACTTTGCAGACGCATCAGAACTGGTGAAAATAGACGTCTGATATAGGTTTCAAAAGTGGATGTGGCAAAATGGCTCGACAGCGCCACCTATAAACTTTCAACGGAGTGCGCCTCGAGCTGCGTTTCACGTACATGTATGAAAATCGGTACACTCATGTAACACACCAATACCTACAAAAAAGTCTCTTGGAGCAAAATCCAAAACACAACAGGAAGTTGGTTATTTTTAATTTTCTCTGCAAATTTTGTGTCATTTTTGCCATTTTCAGGTGTCATACTTTAACAAACTCCTCCTAGAGATTAATTCAGATCAACACCAAATTTGGTCAGTCTAATTTAAAGCCCTTTGTGACGTTAAATTGCGAAGATCTAGAGTTTTCATTGAAGGGCGTGTCCGTGGCGGCCTGGCAAAATTCGATGTTTCGCCATGAAACAGGAAGTTGTTATAACTCAGCCATACATTGTCCGATCTACCCCAAACTTCACATGTATGATAAGAGTCCTGACCTGAAGAGATTTACATGCAAATATTCAGTTATAGTTATAGCGCCACCTGCTGGAAACAGGAAGTGACATGTTTTAGTCTGTAGCAAACTACTCCTAGAGATTTCATGACATGAAAGTTATATTTGTTCAGTCTAATGTAAAGGCCTTTGCGATATTAAATAGTGAAGATCTTAAGTTTTCGTTGAAGGGCGTGTCCATGGTGGCGTGACAAAGTTCGATGTCTCGCCATGGGAATACAAGTTGTTGTAACTCAGCCATAAAATGTCCGATCTGCTTCAAAATTCACAGGTTTGATAAGAGTCCTGGCCTGAACACATCTAAAGGCCAATTTTGCATTGTAATTATAGCGCCACCTGCTGGCAACAGGAAATGACTTATTTTACACTAACATCAACATGCAATGTCCAATATGCACCAAACTTCACATGTTTGGTAAGAGTCATGGCCTGAAGACACCTAAAGGCCAATATTCAGTTATAATAATAGCGCCACCTGTTGGCAATAGGATACGTCATGCTTTATACTAACTCAAACATACTATGCTCAATCTGCCCCAAACTTCATATGTTTGATAAATGTGCTGGCCTGAACACATCTAAAGGCCAATATTCAGTTATAATCATAGCGCCACCTGCTGGCAACAGGAAATGACTTGTTTTACACTAATTATACAGGCAGTGTCTGATCTGCATCAAATTTCACATGTTTGGTAAGAGTCCTTGCATGAAGACATCTAAAGGCCAATATTCAGTTATAATTATAGTGCCACCTGTTGGCAACAGGATACGTCATGCTTTGTACTAACTCAAACATACCATGTTCAATCTGCACCAAACTTCACATGTTTGGTAAGAGTCCTGGCCTGAGCACATCTAAAGGCCAATATTCCATTATAATCATAGTGCCACCTGCTGGCAACAGGCACTGATTTGTTTTACACTAACTTATACAGGCAATGTCCGATCTGCACCAAATTTCACATGTTTGGTAAGAGTCCTGGCATGAAGACATCTAAAGGCCCATATTCAGTTAAAATTATAGTGCCACCTGTTGGCAACTGGATACGTCATGCTTTGTACTAACTCAAACATACCACGTTCAATCTGCACCAAACTTCACTTGTTTGGTAAGAGTCCTGGTCTGAAAACATCTACATGTCAATGTTC
Source organism: Aspiorhynchus laticeps (assembly GCA_023376895.1). Classification (NCBI taxonomy): domain Eukaryota; kingdom Metazoa; phylum Chordata; class Actinopteri; order Cypriniformes; family Cyprinidae; genus Aspiorhynchus; species Aspiorhynchus laticeps. Next base: position 32,271 of record JALXFT010003502.1, read on the forward strand.
AGTTATAGGCATAGCGCCACCAGCTGGCAGCAGGAAGTTTTGCAGATATAAATGACTTTGAAATATTCCTCCTGTATTTATCACTTGAAATGCATATTGCTCACCGTTCATTGATTTCCTGAAGCCACCGTTGGCGGTGAGCCCGGGTGCGAGGGCCCGTTCATTGCTGCTTGCAGCTTTAATTATTATTATTATTATTATTTTCCAAACTTAATCGCATTTTTGAGGGCCTAAACATGCTCGAAAAGTCACGAAACTTTGCACACGCCCCATAAGTGGCGAAAATTTACATCTGATATGGGTTTCAAAAGTGGGTGTGGCAAAATGGCTCGACAGCGCCACCTATGCACTTTCAACGGTGTACGCCTCGAGCTACATTTCACGTACATGTATGAAAATCGGTACACTCATGTAACACACCAATACCTACCAAAAAGTCTTTCGAAGCAAAGTCCCAAACCCAACAGGAAGTTGGTTATTTTTAATTAACTCGTCAAATTTTGTGTCAATTTTGAGGTTTTCAGGTCTCATACTTTAACAAACTCCTCCTAGAGATTTATTCAGATGAACACCAAATTTGGTCAGTCTAATCTAAAGCCCTTTGTGACGTTAAATTGCGAAGATCTAGAGTTTTCATTGAAGGGTGTGTCCGTGGCGGCCTGCCAAATTTCGATGCTTCGCCAAGAAACAGGAAGTTGTTATAACTCAGGCATGCAATGTCCGATCTGCACCAAACTTCACATGTTTGATAAGACTCCTGACCTGAAGAGATCTACGTCACTATATTCAGTTATTGTCATAGCGCCACCTGCTGGCAACAGGAAGTGACATGTTTTACACTGTAACAAACTACTCCTAGAGATTTAAGAACATCAACATTATACATGGTCAGTCTAATCTAAAGGCCTTTGTGATGTTAAATTGTGAAGATCTTGAGTTTTCGTTAAAGGGCGTGTCCGTGGCGGCGTGACAAAATACGATGTCTCGCCAAGGGAATAGAAGTTGTTGTAACTCAGACATAAAACGTCCGATCTGCCCCAAACTTCACAGGTTTGATAAGAGTCCTGGCCTGAACACATCTAAAGGCTAATATAATCATAGCGCCACCTGCTGGCAACAGGAAGTGACATGTTTTACTCTGTAACGAACTCCTCCTAGCGATTTAATGACGTCAATATTATATTTAGCAAGTCTAGTCTAAAGGCCTTTGGAATGTTAAATTGTTAAGATCTTGAGTTTTCGTTAAAGGGCGTGTCCATGGCGGCCTGACAAATTCGATGTCTCGCCGTGGGAATAGAAGTTGTTGTAACTCAGCCATAAAATGTACGATCTTCCCCAAACTTATCAGGTTTGATAAGAGTCCTGGCCTGAACATATCTAAAGGCCAATATTCCATTATAATTCTAGCGCCACCTGCTGGCAACAGGAAATGTCTTATTTTATACTAACATCAACATGCAAAGTCCAAACTGGACCAAACTTCATATGTTTGATTAAAGTGCTTTCCTGAAGATATCTACATGCCAATATCCACTTATAGTCATAGCGCCACCAGCTGGCAAAAGGAAGTTTGGCACATATAAATGATTTTGATATATTCCTTCTATATTTTCCTCTTTAAATGCATATTGCTCACCGTTCCCTGTCTTTCTGAAGCCACCGTTGGCAGTGAGCCCGGGTGCGAGGTCCCTTTCATCGCTGCTTGCAGCTTTAATTAGGGACCGAGCACCGATGGTGCGAGGACCCTATTGAATCTGCTCTGTTTATTATTATTATTATTATTATTATTATTATTATTATTATTATTTTTATTCTTCTTCTCCAAACCTTATCGCATTTTTGAGGGCCTAAACATGCTCGAAAAGTCACGAAATTTTGCACACACCTCAGAACTGGCGAAAATTGACATCTGATATATGTTTCAGAAGTGGGTGTGGCAAAATGGCTCGATAGCGCCACCTATACACATTCAACGGAGTGCGCCTCGAGCTAGGTTTCACGTACATGTACGAAAATTGGTATACATGTGTAAAACCCCAATACCTACCAAAAAGTCTCTTGTTGCAAATTCCGAAACCCAACAGGAAGTCGGTTATTTTTAATTTTCTCTGCAAATTTTGGGTCATTTTTGCCATTTTCAGGTGTCATACTTTAACAAACTCCTCCTACAGATTTATTCAGATGAACACCAAATTTGGTCAGTCTAATCTAAAGCCCTTTGTGATGTTAAATTGCGAAGATCTAGAGTTTTCATTGAAGGGCGTGTCCGTGGCGGCCTGCCAAATTTCGATGCTTCGCCAAGAAACAGGAAGTTGTTATAACTCAGGCATGCAGTGTCCGATCTGCACCAAACTTCAAATGTTTGATAAGACTCCTGACCTGAAGAGATCTACGTCACTATATTCAGTTATTGTCATAGCGCCACCTGCTGGCAACAGGAAGTGACATGTTTTACACTGTAACAAACTACTCCTAGAGATTTAAGGACATCAACATTATACATGGTCAGTCTAATCTAAAGGCCTTTGTGATGTTAAATTGTGAAGATCTTGAGTTTTCGTTAAAGGGAGTGTCCGTGGCGGCGTGACAAAATACGATGTCTCGCCAAGGGAATAGAAGTTGTTGTAACTCAGCCATACAATGTCCGATCTGACCCAAACTTCACAGGTTTGATAAGAGTCCTGGCCTGAACACATCTAAAGGCCAATATTGCATTATAATCATAGCGCCACCTGCTGGCAACAGGAAATGGCTTATTTTACACTTACATCAGCATGCAATATCCAATCTGGACCAAACTTCACATCTTTGGTAAGACTCATGGCCTGAAGACACCTATAGGCCAATATTCAGTTATAATCATAGCGCCACCTGTTGGCAATAGGATACGTCATGCTTTATACTAACTCAAACATACTATGTTCAATTTGCACCAAACTTCATATGTTTGATAAATGTGCTGGCCTGAACACATCTAAAGGCAAACATTCCATTATAATCCTAGCGCCACCTGCTGGCAACAGGAAATGTCTTATTTGATACTAACATCAACATGCAAAGTCCAAACTGGGCCAAAATTCACATCTTTGGTAAGACTCATACCCTGAAGCCACCTATAGGCCAATATTCAGTTATAATCATAGCGCCACCTCTTGGCAATAGGTTAAGTCATGCTTTATACTAACTCAAACATACTATGTTCAATCTGCACCAAACTTCATATATTTGATTAAAGTGCTTTCCTGAAGATATCTACATGCCAATATCCACTTATAGTCATAGCGCCACCAGCTGGCAGCAGGAAGTTTGGCACATATAAATGATTTTGATATATTCCTTCTATATTTTCCTCTTTAAATGCATATTGCTCACCGCGCCCTGTCTTTCTGAAGCCACCGTTGGCGGTGAGCCCGGGTGCGAGGTCCCTTTCATCGCTGCTTGCAGCTTTAATTATTATTATTATTATTATTATTATTATTATTATTATTCTTCTCCGCCTTTAATCGCATTTTTGAGGGCCTAAACATGCTCGAAAAGTCATGCAACTTTGCAGACGCATCAGAACTGGTGAAAATAGACGTCTGATATAGGTTTCAAAAGTGGGTGTGGCAAAATGGCTCGACAGCGCCACCTATAAACTTTCAACGGAGTGCGCCTCGAGCTGCGTTTCACGTACATGTATGAAAATCGGTACACTCATGTAACACACCAATACCTACAAAAAAGTCTCTTGGAGCAAAATCCAAAACACAACAGGAAGTTGGTTATTTTTAATTTTCTCTGCAAATTTTGTGTCATTTTTGCCATTTTCAGGTGTCATACTTTAACGAACTCCTCCTAGAGATTAATTCAGATCAACACCATATTTGGTCAGTCTAATCTAAAGCCCTTTGTGACGTTAAATTGCGAAGATCTAGAGTTTTCATTGAAGGGCGTGTCCGTGGCGGCCTGGCAAATTTCGATGTTTCGCCATGAAACAGGAAGTTGTTATAACTCAGCCATACATTGTCCGATCTACCCCAAACTTCACATGTATGATAAGAGTCCTGACCTGACGAGATTTACATGCAAATATTCAGTTATAGTTATAGCGCCACCTGCTGGAAACAGGAAGTGACATGTTTTAGTCTGTAGCAAACTACTCCTAGAGATTTCATGACATGAAAGTTATATTTGTTCAGTCTAATGTAAAGGCCTTTGCGATATTAAATAGTGAAGATCTTGAGTTTTCGTTGAAGGGCGTGTCCATGGTGGCGTGACAAAGTTCGATGTCTCGCCATGGGAATACAAGTTGTTGTAACTCAGCCATAAAATGTCCAATCTGCCCCAAACTTCACAGGTTTGATAAGAGTCCTGGCCTGAACACATCTAAAGGCCAATTTTGCATTGTAATTATAGCGCCACCTGCTGGCAACAGGAAATGACTTATTTTACACTAACATCAACATGCAATGTCCAATATGCACCAAACTTCACATGTTTGGTAAGAGTCATGGCCTGAAGACACCTAAAGGCCAATATTCAGTTATAATCATAGCGCCACCTGTTGGCAATAGGATACGTCATGCTTTATACTAACTCAAACATACTATGCTCAATCTGCCCCAAACTTCATATGTTTGAGAAATGTGCTGGCCTGAACACATCTAAAGGCCAATATTCTGTTATAATCATAGCGCCACCTGCTGGCAACAGGAAATGACTTGTTTTACACTAATTATACAGGCAATGTCTGATCTGCATCAAATTTCACATGTTTGGTAAGAGTCCTTGCATGAAGACATCTAAAGGCCAATATTCAGTTATAATTATAGTGCCACCTGTTGGCAACTGGATACGTCATGCTTTGTACTAACTCAAACATACCATGTTCAATCTGCACCAAACTTCACATGTTTGGTAAGAGTCCTGGCCTGAGCACATCTAAAGGCCAATATTCCATTATAATCATAGCGCCACCTGCTGGCAACAGGAAATTACTTGTTTTACACTAATTATACAGGCAATGTCTGATCTGCATCAAATTTCACATGTTTGGTAAGAGTCCTTGCATGAAGACATCTAAAGGCCAATATTCAGTTATAATTATAGTGCCACCTGTTGGCAACTGGATACGTCATGCTTTGTACTAACTCAAACATACCACGTTCAATCTGCACCAAACTTCACTTGTTTGGTAAGAGTCCTGGTCTGAAAACATCTACATGTCAATGTTCAGTTATAGGCATAGCGCCACCAGCTGGCAGCAGGAAGTTTGGCAGATATAAATGACTTTGAAATATTCCTCCTGTATTTATCACTTGAAATGCATATTGCTCACCGTTCATTGATTTCCTGAAGCCACCGTTGGCGGTGAGCCCGGGTGCGAGGGCCCGTTCATTGCTGCTTGCAGCTTTAATTAGGGCCCGAGCACCGATGGTGTGAGGACCCTATTGAATCTGCTCCGTTTATTATTATTATTAGGGCCCGAGCACCGATGGTGTGAGGACCCTATTGAATCTGCTCCGTTTATTATTAGGGCCCGAGCACCGATGGTGTGAGGACCCTATTGAATCTGCTCCGTTTATTATTAGGGACCGAGCACCGATGGTGCGAGGACCCTATTGAATCTGCTCTGTTTATTATTATTATTAGGGACCGAGCACCGATGGTGCGAGGACCCTATTGAATCTGCTCTGTTTATTATTATTATTATTATTATTATTATTATTATTTTCCAAACTTAATCGCATTTTTGAGGGCCTAAACATGCTCGAAAAGTCACGAAACTTTGCACATGGACCAGAAGTGGCGAAAATTTACATCTGATATGGGTTTTAAAAGTGGGTGTGGCAAAATGGCTCGACAGCGCCACCTATACACTTTCAACGGTGTGCGCCTCGAGCTACATTTCACGTACATGTATGAAAATCGGTACACTCATGTAACACACCAATACCTACCAAAAAGTCTCTTGAAGCAAAATCCCAAACCCAACAGGAAGTTGGTTATTTTTAATTAACTCGTCAAATTTTGTGTCATTTTTGAGGTTTTCAGGTCTCATACTTTAACAAACTCCTCCTAGAGATTTATTCAGATGAACACCAAATTTGGTCAGTCTAATCTAAAGCCCTTTGTGACGATAAATTGCGAAGATCTAGAGTTTTCATTGAAGGGCGTGTCCATGGCGGCCTGCCAAATTTCGATGCTTCGCCAAGAAACAGGAAGTTGTTATAACTCAGGCATGCAATGTCCGATCTGCACCAAACTTCACATGTTTGATAAGACTCCTGACCTGAAGAGATCTACGTGACTATATTCAGTTATTGTCATAGCGCCACCTGCTGGCAACAGGAAGTGACATGTTTTACACTGTAACAAACTACTCCTAGAGATTTAAGGACATCAACATTATATATGGTCAGTCTAATCTAAAGGCCTTTGTGATGTTAAATTGTGAAGATCTTGAGTTTTCGTTAAAGGGCGTGTCCCTGGCGGCGTGACAAAATATGATGTCTCGCCAAGGGAATAGAAGTTGTTGTAACTCTGCCATACAATGTCCGATCTTCCCCAGACTTCACAAGTTTGATAAGAGTCCAGGCCTGAACACATCTAAGCAACAATATCCCAATATAATCATAGCGCCACCCTCTGGCAACAGGAAATTACCTGTTTTACACTAACTTAAAAGTGCAATGCCCAATCTGCACCAAACTTCACATATTTGGTTAGAGTCCTCGCCTGAAGAAATCTAAATGCCTATATTCAGATATAATCATAGCGCCACCTGTTGACAACAGGATATGTAATGCTTTACACTAACTCAAACATACCATGTTCAATCTGCACCAAACTTCACATTTTTGGTAAGAGTCATGGCCTGAACACATCTAAACACCAATATTCCAATATAATCATAGCGCCACCCTCTGGCAACAGGAAATTACCTGTTTTACACTATCTTACACATGCAATGTCCAATCGGCACCAAACTTCACACGTTCGATAAGAGTCCTGGCCTGAACACATCCAAAGGCTAATATAATCATAGCGCCACCTGCTGGCAACAGGAAATGTCTTATTTTATACTAACATCAACATGCAAAGTCCAAACTGGACCAAACTTCATATGTTTGATTAAAGTGCTTTCCTGAAGATATCTACATGCCAATATCCACTTATAGTCATAGCGCCACCAGCTGGCAACAGGAAGTTTGGCACATATAAATGATTTTGATATTCCTTCTATATTTTCCTCTTTAAATGCATATTGCTCACCGTTCCCAGTCTTTCTGAAGCCACCGTTGGCGGTGAGCCCGGGTGCGAGGTCCCTTTCATAGCTGCTTGCAGCTTTAATTAGGGACCGAGCACCGATGGTGCAAGGACCCTATTGAATCTGCTCTGTTTATTATTATTATTATTATTATTATTATTATTATTATTATTATTATTTTTATTCTTCTTCTCCAAACCTTATCGCATTTTTGAGGGCCTAAACATGCTCGAAAAGTCACAAAATTTTGCACACACCTCAGAAATGGCGAAAATTGACATCTGATATATGTTTCAGAAGTGGGTGTGGCAAAATGGCTCGATAGCGCCACCTATACACATTCAACGGAGTGCGCCTCGAGCTACGTTTCACGTACATGTACGAAAATTGGTATACATGTGTAAGACCCCAATACCTACCAAAAAGTCTCTTGTTGCAAATTCCGAAACCCAACAGGAAGTCGGTTATTTTTAATTTTCTCTGCAAATTTTGGGTCATTTTTGCCATTTTCAGGTGTCATACTTTAACGAACTCCTCCTAGAGATTAATTCAGATCAACAACAAATTTGGTCAGTCTAATCTAAAGCCCTTTGTGACGTTAAATTGCGAAGATCTAGAGTTTTCACTGAAGGGCGTGTCCGTGGCGGCCTGGCAAAATTCGATGCTTCGCCATGAAACAGGAAGTTATTATAACTCAGCCATACATTGTCCGATCTACCCCAAACTTCACATGTATGATAAGAGTCCTGACCTGAGAAGATTTACATGCAAATATTCAGTTATAGTTATAGCGCCACCTGCTGGAAACAGGAAGTTACATGTTTTAGTCTGTATCAAACTCCTCCTAGAGATTTCATGACATGAAAGTTATATTTGTTCAGTCTAATTTAAAGGCCTTTGCGATATTAAATTGTGAAGATCTTGAGTTTTCGTTGAAGGGCGTGTCCATGGCGGCATGACAAAGTTCGATGTCTCGCCATGGGAATACAAGTTGTTGTAACTCAGCCATAAAATTTCCGATCTGCCCCAAACTTCACAGGTTTGATAAGAGTCCTGGCCTGAACGCATCTAAAAGCCAATATTGCATTATGATCATAGCGCCACCTGCTGGCAACAGGAAATGGCTTATTTTACACTTACATCAACATGCAATATCCAATCTGGACCAAACTTCACATCTTTGGTAAGACTCATGGCCTGAAGACACCTATAGGCCAATATTCAATTAAATCAAAGCCACCAACTAATTAATTTTTAAACCAACCTAAAGTCAAATCTGACCAAATTCAATTATTAAGGCCCTGGCATAAGGATATTCTGTTTATACACCCCTCAAGAAATCTGCAACTACTTAAAATGCCTGATCTCCCAAATTCAATTTATAGACCTGCTGCAATTAAGGCTTTCAATAATAACGCACTGCTGCCAAATCTTTTAAATCTGCTGAACAATCTACCAAATTCATTTTATGCACCTGGCACAAGGAATTCGTTTAAATACCCACTGCTGCAATAAATCATGTTTAAATCAAATCTAGCCATGCCAAATTCAGTTATAAATTCGCCACCTCTCATGAATACAGTTTATCAACCCACATCAGCAATTGCACAATAATGTTGAAATTCTCCTAACATTAATGCAATTCCAGTTTGTTTCTAGCCACCGTGGCGGAGGGTAGCCGCAATCCTTTCACTTTAATGGAGCACCGTTGGCGGCCCTTGAACCCGTTTTTAATTTTATTTTAAATTTTTTTTATTTATTTTTCCCAACACGATTTTGAGGCCTAAACTGCTCGAAATAAAATTTTAATAATAAATTAATTTATTTTTCAAATGGTTGGCAAAATGCTCGAAGCACAAATTCAACATCGCTGGCATTCACGTAATGTTAAATGGAAATGGAACCAACCAAAAATTTTCAACAAACCCGAGCTATTTATTTCTGAAATTTGGTCTTTCCATTTCACATACTTAAAATCTCTAGAGAAATCAATCAACAAATTGTTTAATTAAGCCTTTGTGCTTTTGCAATCAGGTTTCTTAACGCTCCCTGTTTGATGCCCAAAGGTTTAACTAGCCTTGCGTTTCCCAAACTAATTGTTAAAGGTCCTGACCTGAAATTTAATCCATACAGATGTATACCACCTCGCGATCATTTATTTAAAACTCCTCCTAGAGATTCTACATGAAATATTTCGCTATTAAGGCCTTGCAAAAGAAGTCTGATTTCGTAACTTCCTGGGTTGACAAATTATTTGCGGAATAAGGTTTGATAATAAATTATTCCCAAACTCCGGGTAAAGTTGCTGCCATAAAGAAATTGTTATACATAGCCACTGCCAACAAAGGTTATTTACCTCTAACACATCCAAGGCCAAATTACATTTAATCATGGCCTGGCACAAGGCATTTCATTATAACATGCCATTCAATGGAATCATCTTTTAACCAAAATTTAAATTGCCAAATTCAGTTTAAAGTGCTGCCTGAAGCATCTAAAGGCCAATATTCTGTTAAAATTATAGCACCACCTGCTGGCAACTGGAAATGGCTTGTTTCACACTAACTTAAACATGCAATCTTCGATCTGCCCCAAACTTCACACGTTTTATAAGAGTCCTGGCCTGAACACATCTTAAGGCCAATATTCAGTTATAAATATACCGCCACCTGCTGGCAACAGGAAATGGCTTGTTTAACACTAACTTAAGCATGCAATGTCCAATCTGCACCAAACTTCACATGTTTGGTATGAGTCATGTCCTGAAGACACCTATAGGCCAATATTCAGTTATAAATATACCGCCACCTGCTGGCAATAGGATAGGTCATGCTTTATACAACTCAAACATACTATGCTCAATCTGCACCAAACTTCATATGTATGATAAATGTGCTGGCCTGACCACATCTACATGCCAATATCCAGTTATAGTCATAGCGCCACCAGCTGGCAGCAGGAAGTTTGGCACATATAAATGACTTTGACATATTCCTCCTATATTTATCACTTTAAATGCATATTGCTCACCGTTCGCTGTTTTCCTGAAGCCACCGTTGGCGGTGAGCCCGGGTGCGACGTCCCGCACATCGCTGCTTGCAGCTTTAATTAGGGACCGAGCACCGATGGTGCGAGGACCCTATTGAATCTGCTCTGTTTATTATTATTATTATTATTATTATTATTATTATTATTATTATTATTTTTATTCTTCTTCTCCAAACCTTATCGCATTTTTGAGGGCCTAAACATGCTCGAAAAGTCACAAAATTTTGCACACACCTCAGAACTGGCGAAAATTGACATCTGATATATGTTTCAGAAGTGGGTGTGGCAAAATGGCTCGATAGCGCCACCTATAACTTCAACGGAGTGCGCCTCGAGCTACGTTTCACGTACATGTACAAAATGGTTACATGTGTAAGACCCCAATACCTACCAAAAAGTCTCTTGTTGCAAATTCCAAACCAACAGGAAGTCGTTATTTTTAATTTTCTCGCAAATTTTGGGTCATTTTTGCCATTTTCAGGTGTCATACTTTAACGAACTCCTCCTAGAGATTAATTCAGATAACAACAAATTTGGTCAGGGTAATCTAAAGCCCTTTGTGACGTTAAATTGCGAAGATCTAGAGTTTTCATGAAGGGCGTGTCCGTGGCGGCCTGGACAAAATTCGATGATTCGCCATGAAACAGGAAGTTTAATAACTCAGCCATACAATGTCCGATCTCCCCAAACTTCACATGTTGATAAGAGTCCTGACCTGAAGAAGATTACATGCAAATATTCAGTTATAGTATAGCGCCACCTGCTGGAAACAGGAAGTTACATGTTTTATCTGTATCAAACTCCTCCTAGAGATTTCATGACATGAAAGTTATATTTGTTCAGTCTAATTTAAAGGCCTTTGCGATATTAAATTGTGAAGATCTTGAGTTTTCGTTGAAGGGCGTGTCCATGGCGGCATGACAAAGTTCGATGTCTCGCCATGGGAATACAAGTTGTTGTAACTCAGCCATAAAATTTCCGATCTGCCCCAAACTTCACAGGTTTGATAAGAGTCCTGGCCTGAACGCATCTAAAAGCCAATATTGCATTATGATCATAGCGCCACCTGCTGGCAACAGGAAATGGCTTATTTTACACTTACATCAACATGCAATATCCAATCTGGACCAAACTTCACATCTTTGGTAAGACTCATGGCCTGAAGACACCTATAGGCCAATATTCAATTATAATCATAGCGCCACCTGTTGGCAATAGGATATGTCATGCTTTATACTACCTCAAACATACAATGTCAAATCTGCACCAAACTTCACATGTATGGTAAGAGTGCTGGCCTGAAGTCATCTAAAGGCCAATATTCTGTTAAAATTATAGCACCACCTGCTGGCAACTGGAAATGGCTTGTTTCACACTAACTTAAACATGCAATCTTCGATCTGCCCCAAACTTCACACGTTTTATAAGAGTCCTGGCCTGAACACATCTTAAGGCCAATATTCAGTTATAAATATACCGCCACCTGCTGGCAACAGGAAATGGCTTGTTTAACACTAACTTAAAGCATGCAATGTCCAATCTGCACCAAACTTCACATGTTTGGTAATGAGTCATGTCCTGAAGACACCTATAGGCCAATATTCAGTTATAAATATACCGCCACCTGCTGGCAATAGGATAGGTCATGCTTTATACATACTCAAACATATCTCATGCTCAATCTGCACTCAAACATTCATATGTATGATTCTAACATGTGCTGGCCTGAGCCACATCTACATGCCTTAATATATCCATGTTATATGTCAATAGCTTTTGGCCACCAGCTGGCAGCAGGAAGTTTGGCACATGATAAATGACTTTGACATATTCCTCCTATATTTATCACTTTAAAGGTGCATATTGCTCACCGTTCGCTGTTTTCCTGAAGCCACCGTTGGCGGTGAGCCCGGGTGCGACGTCTTCCGCACATCGCTGAAACTTGCAGCTTTAATTAGGGACCAGAGCACCGATGGTGCTGAGAGACCCTATTGAATCTGCTCTGTTTATTATTATTATTTTATTATTATTATTATTATTATTATTATTAGTTTTTAGTTCTTCTTCTACCAAACCTCTATCGCATTTTTGAGGGCCTAAACATGCTCGAAAAGTCACAAATTTTGCACACATCAGAACCCTTGGCGAAAATTGACATCTGATATATGTTTCATGAAGTGGGTGCTGGCGCAAAATGGCTCGATAGCGCCACCTATAAATTTCAACGGAGTGTCGCCTCGAGCTACGTTTCACGTACATGTACAAAATCGGTACACATGTTGTAAGACCCAATACCTACAAAAAGTCTCTTAGTATTGCAAAATCCAAAATCTGCAACAGGAAGTCAGTTTATTAAAATTCTAATTTATCTCAGCAAATTTTTGGTCATTATTAATGCCATTTTCATGTGTCATACTTTAACGAACTCCTCCTAGAGTATTTAAAGGTCCTGCAGATGAACAACAAATTTGGTCAAGGGTAATCTAAAGCCCTGTTGTGACGCTTAAATTGCGAAGATCTCCAGAGTTTTCAGTTTGAAGGGCGTGTCCGTGGCAGCCTAAGCAAAATTCCAGATGATTACGCCACCTGAAACAGGAATACGTTTTAATAACTCAGCCATACAATGTCCGATCTCCCCAAACTTCACATGTTTGATAAGATCCTGACCTGAAGAAGATCTACATGCCCATATTCAGTATAGTCATAGCGCCACCTGCTGGCAACAGGAAGTGACATGTTTTACTCTGTAACAAACTCCTCCTAGAGATTTAATGACATGAAAATTATATTTGGTCAGGCTATCATCTAAAGGCCTTTGCCATGTTAAATTATGAAGATCTTGAGTTTTCGCTAAAGGGCGTGTCCCTGGTGGCGTGACAAAGTTTGATGTCTTGCCATGGGAATAGAAGTTGTTGTAACTAAGCCATAAAATGTCCGATCTGCCCCAAACTTCACAGGTTTGATAAGAGTCCTGGCCTGAACACATCTAAAGGCCAATATTACATTATAATCATAGCGCCACCTGCTGGCAACAGGAAATGGCTTATTTTACATTTACATCAACATGCAATACCAATCTGGACCAAACTTCACATCTTTGGTAAAACTCATGGCCTGAAGACACCTATAGGCCAATATTCAGTTATAATCATAGCGCCACCTGTTGGCAATAGGATACGTCATGCTTTATACTAACTCAAACATACTATGTTCAATTTGCACCAAACTTCATATGTTTGATTAAAGTGCTGACCTGAAGACATCTAAATGCCAATTTTCTATTATAATCATAGCGCCACCTGCTGACAACAGGAAATTACTTGTTTAACACTAACTTAAGCATGCAATGTCCAATCTGCACCAAACTTCACATTTTTGATAAGAGTCCTGGCCTGAAGACATCTAAAGGCCAATATTCAGTTATAATCATAGCGCCACCTTTTGGCAATAGGATATGTCATGCTTTATACAACTCAAACATACTATGCTCAATCTGCACCAAACTTCATATGTTTGATAAATGTGCTGGCCTGAACACATCTACATGCCAATATCCAGTTATAGTCATAGCGCCGCCAGCTGGCAGCAGGAAGTTTGGCAGATATAAATGACTTTGACATATTCCTCCTGTATTTCTCACTTGAAATGCATATTGCTCACTGTTCATTGATTTCCTGAAGCCACCGTTGGCGGTGAGCCCGGGTGCGAGGGCCCGTTCATCGCTGCTTGCAGCTTTAATTATTATTATTATTATTATTATTTTCCAAACTTAATCGCATTTTTGAGGGCCTAAACATGCTCGAAAAGTCACGAAACTTTGCACATGGACCAGAAGTGGCGAAAATTTACATCTGATATGGGTTTTAAAAGTGGGTGTGGCAAAATGGCTCGACAGCGCCACCTATACACTTTCAACGGTGTGCGCCTCGAGCTACATTTCACGTACATGTATGAAAATCGGTACACTCATGTAACACACCAATACCTACAAAAAGTCTCTTGAAGCAAAATCCCAAACCCAACAGGAAGTTGGTTATTTTTAATTAACTCGTCAAATTTTGTGTCATTTTTGAGGTTTTCAGGTCTCATACTTTAACAAACTCCTCCTAGAGATTTATTCAGATGAACACCAAATTTGGTCAGTCTAATCTAAAGCCCTTTGTGACGATAAATTGCGAAGATCTAGAGTTTTCATTGAAGGGCGTGTCCATGGCGGCCTGCCAAATTTCGATGCTTCGCCAAGAAACAGGAAGTTGTTATAACTCAGGCATGCAATGTCCGATCTGCACCAAACTTCACATGTTTGATAAGACTCCTGACCTGAAGAGATCTACGTGACTATATTCAGTTATTGTCATAGCGCCACCTGCTGGCAACAGGAAGTGACATGTTTTACACTGTAACAAACTACTCCTAGAGATTTAAGGACATCAACATTATATATGGTCAGTCTAATCTAAAGGCCTTTGTGATGTTAAATTGTGAAGATCTTGAGTTTTCGTTAAAGGGCGTGTCCCTGGCGGCGTGACAAAATATGATGTCTCGCCAAGGGAATAGAAGTTGTTGTAACTCTGCCATACAATGTCCGATCTTCCCCAGACTTCACAAGTTTGATAAGAGTCCAGGCCTGAACACATCTAAGCAACAATATCCCAATATAATCATAGCGCCACCCTCTGGCAACAGGAAATTACCTGTTTTACACTAACTTAAAAGTGCAATGCCCAATCTGCACCAAACTTCACATATTTGGTTAGAGTCCTCGCCTGAAGAAATCTAAATGCCTATATTCAGATATAATCATAGCGCCACCTGTTGACAACAGGATATGTAATGCTTTACACTAACTCAAACATACCATGTTCAATCTGCACCAAACTTCACATTTTTGGTAAGAGTCATGGCCTGAACACATCTAAACACCAATATTCCAATATAATCATAGCGCCACCCTCTGGCAACAGGAAATTACCTGTTTTACACTATCTTACACATGCAATGTCCAATCGGCACCAAACTTCACACGTTCGATAAGAGTCCTGGCCTGAACACATCCAAAGGCTAATATAATCATAGCGCCACCTGCTGGCAACAGGAAATGTCTTATTTTATACTAACATCAACATGCAAAGTCCAAACTGGACCAAACTTCATATGTTTGATTAAAGTGCTTTCCTGAAGATATCTACATGCCAATATCCACTTATAGTCATAGCGCCACCAGCTGGCAACAGGAAGTTTGGCACATATAAATGATTTTGATATTCCTTCTATATTTTCCTCTTTAAATGCATATTGCTCACCGTTCCCAGTCTTTCTGAAGCCACCGTTGGCGGTGAGCCCGGGTGCGAGGTCCCTTTCATAGCTGCTTGCAGCTTTAATTAGGGACCGAGCACCGATGGTGCGAGGACCCTATTGAATCTGCTCTGTTTATTATTATTATTATTATTATTATTATTATTATTATTTTTATTCTTCTTCTCCAAACCTTATCGCATTTTTGAGGGCCTAAACATGCTCGAAAAGTCACAAAATTTTGCACACACCTCAGAAATGGCGAAAATTGACATCTGATATATGTTTCAGAAGTGGGTGTGGCAAAATGGCTCGATAGCGCCACCTATACACATTCAACGGAGTGCGCCTCGAGCTACGTTTCACGTACATGTACGAAAATTGGTATACATGTGTAAGACCCCAATACCTACCAAAAAGTCTCTTGTTGCAAATTCCGAAACCCAACAGGAAGTCGGTTATTTTTAATTTTCTCTGCAAATTTTGGGTCATTTTTGCCATTTTCAGGTGTCATACTTTAACGAACTCCTCCTAGAGATTAATTCAGATCAACAACAAATTTGGTCAGTCTAATCTAAAGCCCTTTGTGACGTTAAATTGCGAAGATCTAGAGTTTTCACTGAAGGGCGTGTCCGTGGCGGCCTGGCAAAATTCGATGCTTCGCCATGAAACAGGAAGTTATTATAACTCAGCCATACATTGTCCGATCTACCCCAAACTTCACATGTATGATAAGAGTCCTGACCTGAGAAGATTTACATGCAAATATTCAGTTATAGTTATAGCGCCACCTGCTGGAAACAGGAAGTTACATGTTTTAGTCTGTATCAAACTCCTCCTAGAGATTTCATGACATGAAAGTTATATTTGTTCAGTCTAATTTAAAGGCCTTTGCGATATTAAATTGTGAAGATCTTGAGTTTTCGTTGAAGGGCGTGTCCATGGCGGCATGACAAAGTTCGATGTCTCGCCATGGGAATACAAGTTGTTGTAACTCAGCCATAAAATTTCCGATCTGCCCCAAACTTCACAGGTTTGATAAGAGTCCTGGCCTGAACGCATCTAAAAGCCAATATTGCATTATGATCATAGCGCCACCTGCTGGCAACAGGAAATGGCTTATTTTACACTTACATCAACATGCAATATCCAATCTGGACCAAACTTCACATCTTTGGTAAGACTCATGGCCTGAAGACACCTATAGGCCAATATTCAATTATAATCATAGCGCCACCTGTTGGCAATAGGATATGTCATGCTTTATACTACCTCAAACATACAATGTCAAATCTGCACCAAACTTCACATGTATGGTAAGAGTGCTGGCCTGAAGTCATCTAAAGGCCAATATTCTGTTAAAATTATAGCACCACCTGCTGGCAACTGGAAATGGCTTGTTTCACACTAACTTAAACATGCAATCTTCGATCTGCCCCAAACTTCACACGTTTTATAAGAGTCCTGGCCTGAACACATCTTAAGGCCAATATTCAGTTATAAATATACCGCCACCTGCTGGCAACAGGAAATGGCTTGTTTAACACTAACTTAAGCATGCAATGTCCAATCTGCACCAAACTTCACATGTTTGGTATGAGTCATGTCCTGAAGACACCTATAGGCCAATATTCAGTTATAAATATACCGCCACCTGCTGGCAATAGGATAGGTCATGCTTTATACAACTCAAACATACTATGCTCAATCTGCACCAAACTTCATATGTATGATAAATGTGCTGGCCTGACCACATCTACATGCCAATATCCAGTTATAGTCATAGCGCCACCAGCTGGCAGCAGGAAGTTTGGCACATATAAATGACTTTGACATATTCCTCCTATATTTATCACTTTAAATGCATATTGCTCACCGTTCGCTGTTTTCCTGAAGCCACCGTTGGCGGTGAGCCCGGGTGCGACGTCCCGCACATCGCTGCTTGCAGCTTTAATTATTATTATTATTATTCTTCTCCGCCTTTAATCGCATTTTTGAGGGCCGAAACATGCTCGAAAAGTCATGAAACTTTGCAGACGCATCAGAACTGGTGAAAATAGACGTCTGATATATGTTTCAAAAGTGGGTGTGGCAAATTGGCTCGACAGCGCCACCTATAAACTTTCAACGGAGTGCGCCTCGAGCTGCGTTTCACGTACATGTATGAAAATCGGTACACTCATGTAACACACCAATACCTACAAAAAAGTCTCTTGGAGCAAAATCCAAAACCCAACAGGAAGTTGGTTATTTTTAATTTTCTCTGCAAATTTTGTGTCATTTTTGCCATTTTCAGGTGTCATACTTTAACGAACTCCTCCTAGAGATTAATTCAGATCAACACCATATTTGGTCAGTCTAATCTAAAGCCCTTTGTGAGGTTAAATTGCGAAGATCTAGAGTTTTCATTGAAGGGCGTGTCCGTGGCGGCCTGGCAAATTTCGATGTTTCGCCATGAAACAGGAAGTTGTTATAACTCAGCCAATACATTGTCCGATCTACCCCAAACTTCACATGTATGATAAGAGTCCTGACCTGAAGAGATTTACATGCAAATATTCAGTTATAGTTATAGCGCCACCTGCTGGAAACAGGAAGTGACATGTTTTAGTCTGTAGCAAACTACTCCTAGAGATTTCATGACATGAAAGTTATATTTGTTCAGTCTAATGTAAAGGCCTTTGCGATATTAAATAGTGAAGATCTTGAGTTTTCGTTGAAGGGCGTGTCCATGGTGGCGTGACAAAGTTCGATGTCTCGCCATGGGAATACAAGTTGTTGTAACTCAGCCATAAAATGTCCGATCTGCCCCAAACTTCACAGGTTTGATAAGAGTCCTGGCCTGAACACATCTAAAGGCCAATTTTGCATTGTAATTATAGCGCCACCTGCTGGTAACAGGAAATGACTTATTTTACACTAACATCAACATGCAATGTCCAATATGCACCAAACTTCACATGTTGGTAAGAGTCATGGCCTGAAGACAACTAAAGGCCAATATTCAGGTATAATCATAGCGCCACCTGTTGGCAATAGGATACGTCATGCTTTATACTAACTCAAACATACTATGCTCAATCTGCCCCAAACTTCATATGTTTGAGAAATGTGCTGGCCTGAACACATCTAAAGGCCAATATTCTGTTATAATTATAGCGCCCCTGCTGGCAACAGGAAATGACTTGCTTTACACTAATTATACAGGCAATGTCTGATCTGCATCAAATTTCACATGTTTGGTAAGAGTCCTTGCATGAAGACATCTAAAGGCCAATATTCAGTTATAATCATAGCGCCACCTGCTGGCAACAGGCAATGATTTGTTTTACACTAACTTATACAGGCAATGTCCGATCTGCACCAAATTTCACATGTTTGGTAAGAGTCCTGGCATGAAGACATCTAAAGCCAATATTCAGTTATAATTATAGTGCCACCTGTTGGCAACAGGATACGTCATGCTTTATACTAACTCAAACATACTATGCTCAATCTGCCCCAAACTTCATATGTTTGAGAAATTGCTGGCCTGAACACATCTAATGGCCATATTCAGTTATAAATATAGCGCCACCTGCTGGCAACAGGATATGGCTTGTTTTACACTAACTTAAACATGCAATGTCAAATCTGCACCAAACTTCACATGTATGGTAAGAGTCCTGGCCTGAAGGCATCTTAATTCATTTATAGTGATAGTGCCACCTGCTGGCAAAAGGAAATGACTTGTTTTACACTAATTTAAACATACAATGTCCGATCAGCCCCAAACTTCACATTTTTGATAAGAGTCCTGACCTGAAGACATCTAAAGGCCAGTATTCAGTTATAATCATAGCGCCACCTTTTGGCAATAGGATATGTCATGCTTTATACAACTCAAACATACTATACTCAATCTGCACCAAACTTCATATGTTTGATAAATGTGCTGGCCTGAACACATCTACATGCCAATATCCAGTTATAGTCATAGCGCCACCAGCTGGCAGCAGGAAGTTTGGCAGATATAAATGACTTTGACATATTCCTCCTGTATTTCTCACTTGAAATGCATATTTGCTCACCGTTCATTGATTTCCTGAAGCCACCGTTGGCGTGAGCCCGGGTGCGAGGGCCCGTTCATCGCTGCTTGCAGCTTTAATTATTATTTTTATTCTTCTTCTCCAAACCTTATCGCATTTTTGAGGGCCTAAACATGCTCGAAAAGTCACGAAATTTTGCACACACACTCAGAACTGGCGAAAATTGACATCTGATATATGTTTCAGAAGTGGGTGTGGCAAAATGGCTCGATAGCGCCACCTATACATATTCAACGGAGTGCGCCTCGAGCTACGTTTCACGTACATGTACGAAAATTGGTATACATGTGTAAAACCCAATACCTACCAAAAAGTCTCTTGTTGCAAATTCCGAAACCCAACAGGAAGTCGGTTATTTTTAATTTTCTCTGCAAATTTTGTGTCATTTTTGCCATTTTCAGGTGTCATACTTTAACGAACTCCTCCTAGAGATTAATTCAGATCAACACCAAATTCGGTCAGTCTAATCTAAAGCCCTTTGTGACGTTAAATTGCGAAGATCTAGAGTTTTCATTGAAGGGCGTGTCCGTGGCGGCCTGGCAAAATTCGATGTTTCGCCATGAAAAAGGAAGTTGTTATAAACTCAGCCATACAATGTCCGATCTACCCCAAACTTCACATGTTTAATAAGAGTCCTGACCTGAAGAGATTTACATGCCCACATTCAGTTATAGTCATAGCGCCACCTGCTGGCAACAGGAAGTGACTTGTTTAACTCTCTAACGAACTCCTCCTAGAGATTTCATGACATGAAAGTTATATTTGTTCAGTCTAATGTAAAGCCTTTGTGATATTAAATAGTGAAGATCTAGAGTTTTCGTTGAAGGGCGTGTCCATGGTGGCGTGACAAAGTTCGATGTCTCGCCATGGGAATACAAGTTGTTGTAACTCAGCCATAAAATGTCGATCTGCCCCAAACTTCACAGGTTTGATAAGAGTCCTGGCCTGAACACATCTAAATGCCAGTATTGCATTATAATTATAGCGCCACCTGCTGGCAACAGGAAATGGCTTATTTTACACTAACATCAGCATGCAATGTCCAATATGCACCAAACGTCACATGCTTGGTAAGAGTCATGGACTGAAGACACCTAAAGGCCAATATTCAGTTATAATCATAGCGCCACCTGTTGGCAATAGGATACGTCATGCTTTATACTAACTCAAACATACTATGCTCAATCTGCCCCAAACTTCATATGTTGATAAATGTGCTGGCCTGAACACATCTAAAGGCCGATTTTTCCGTTATAATCATAGCGCCACCTGCTGGCAACAGGAAATGACTTGTTTTAAACTAACTTATACAGGCAATGTCCGATCTGCACCAAATTTCACATGTTTGGTAAGAGTCCTGGCTTGAAGACATCTAAAGGCCAATATTCAGTTATAATTATAGTGCCACCTGTTGGCAACAGGATACGTCATGCTTTGCACTAACTGAAACATACCATGTTCAATATGCACCAAACTTCACATGTTTTGAAAGAGACTTGGCCTGAGCACATCTAAAGGCCAATATTCAATTATAATCATAGCGCCACCTGGTGGCAACAGGAAATGACTTGTTTTACACTAACTTATATAGGCAATGTCCGATCTGCACCAAACTTCACATGTTTGGTAAGAGTCCTGGCCTGAAACATCTATATGTCAATGTTCAGTTATAGGCATAGCGCCACCAGCTGGCAGCAGGAAGTTTGGCACATATAAATGACTTTCACATATTCCTCCTCTATTTACTATTTAAGAGCATACTGCCCACCGTTTGCTGTGTTCCTAAAGCCACCGGTCGGCGGTGAGCCCCGGGTGCGAGGTCCCTTTCATCGCTGCTTGCAGCTTTAATTAGGGACCGAGCACCGATGGTGCGAGGACCCTATTGAATCTGCTCTGTTTATTATTATTATTATTATTATTATTATTAGGCCCGAGCACCGATGGTGTGAGGACCCTATTGAATCTGCTCCGTTTATTATTATTATTATTATTCTTCTCCGGAATGAATCGCATTTTTGAGGACCTAAACATGCTCGAAAAGTCATGAAACTTTGCACACGCATCAGAACTGGCGAAAATTTACATCTGATATATGTTTCAAAAGTGGGTGTGGCAAAATGGCTCGACAGCGCCACCTATACACTTTCAACGGAGTGCGCCTCGAGCTGTGTTTCACGTACAAGTATAAAAGTCGGTACACTGATGTAACATAACAATACCTACAAAAAAAGTCTCTAGGTACGAAAATCCTAAACCCAACAGGAAGTCGGTTATTTTGAATTTTCTCTGCAAATTTTGTGTCATTTTTGCCATTTTCAGTGTCATACTTTAACAAACTCCTCCTAGAGATTAATTCAGATCAACACCAAATTTGGTCAGTCTAATCTAAAGCCCTTTGTGACGTTAAATTGCGAAGATCTAGAGTTTTCATTGAAGGGCGTGTCTGTGGCGGCCCGGCAAAATTCGATGTTTCGCCATGAAACAGGAAGTTGTTATAACTCAGCCATACAATGTCCGATCTACCCCAAACTTCACATGTTTAATAAGAGTCCTGACCTGAAGAGATTTACATGCCCACATTCAGTTATAGTCATAGCGCCACCTGCTGGCAACAGGAAGTGACATGTTTAACTCTCTAACAAACTCCTCCTAGAGATTTCATGACATGAAAGTTATATTTGTTCAGTCTAATCTAAAGGCCTTTGCGATATTAAATTGTGAAGATCTTGAGTTTTCGTTGAAGGGCGTGTCCATGGTGGCTTGATAAAGTTCGATGTCTCGCCATGGGAATACAAGTTGTTGTAAATCAGCCATAAAATGTCCGATCTGCCCCAAACTTCACAGGTTTGATAAGAGTCCTGGCCTGAACACATCTAAAGGCCAATATTGCATTATAATTATAGCGCCACCTGCTGGCAACAGGAAATGGCTTATTTTACACTAACATCAACATGCAATGTCCAATATGCCCAAACGTCACATGCTTGGTAAGAGTCATGGCCTGAAGACACCTAAAGGCCAATATTCAGTTATAATCATAGCGCCACCTGTTGGCAATAGGATATGTCATGCTTTATACTAACTCAAACATACTATGCTCAATCTGCTCCAAACTTCATATGTTTGATAAATGTGCTGGCCTGAACACATCTAAAGGCCAATATTCATCTATAAATATAGCGCCACCTGCTGGCAATAGGATATGGCTTGTTTTACACTAACTTAAACATGCAATGTCAAATCTGCACCAACCTTCACATGTATGGTAAGAGTCCTGGCCTGAAGGCATCTTAATTCATTTATAGTGATAGTGCCACCTGCTGGCAACAGGAAATGACTTGTTTACACTAATTTAAACATGCAATGTCCGATCAGCCCAAACTTCACATTTTTGATAAGAGTCCTGGCCTGAAGACATCTAAAGCCAATATTCAGTTATAATCATAGCGCCACCTTTTGGCAATAGGATATGTCATGCTTTATACAACTCAAACATACTATGCTCAATCTGCACCAACTTCATATGTTTGATAAATGTGCTGGCCTGAACACATCTACATGCCAATATCCAGTTATAGTCATAGCGCCGCCAGCTGGCAGCAGGAAGTTTGGCAGATATAAATGACTTTGACATATTCCTCCTGTATTTCTCACTTGAAATGCATATTACTCACCGTTCATTGATTTCCTGAAGCCACCGTTGGCGGTGAGCCCGGGTGCGAGGGCCCGTTCATCGCTGCTTGCAGCTTTAATTAGGGCCCGAGCACCGATGGTGTGAGGACCCTATTGAATCTGCTCCGTTTATTATTATTATTATTATTATTATTATTATTATTATTCTCCGCCTTTAATCGCATTTTTGAGGGCCTAAACATGCTCGAAAAGTCATGCAACTTTGCAGACGCATCAGAACTGGTGAAAATAGACGTCTGATATAGGTTTCAAAAGTGGGTGTGGCAAAATGGCTCGACAGCGCCACCTATAAACTTTCAACGGAGTGCGCCTCGAGCTGCGTTTCACGTACATGTATGTAAATCGGTACACTCATGTAACACACCAATACCTACAAAAAAGTCTCTTGGAGCAAAATCCAAAACACAACAGGAAGTTGGTTATTTTTAATTTTCTCTGCAAATTTTGTGTCATTTTTGCCATTTTCAGGTGTCATACTTTAACGAACTCCTCCTAGAGATTAATATTCAGATCAACACCATATTTGGTCAGTCTAATCTAAAGCCCTTTGTGACGTTAAATTGCGAAGATCTAGAGTTTTCATTGAAGGGCGTGTCCGTGGCGGCCTGGCAAATTTCGATGTTTCGCCATGAAACAGGAAGTTGTTATAACTCAGCCATACATTGTCCGATCTACCCCAAACTTCACATGTATGATAAGAGTCATGACCTGAAGAGATTTACATGCAATATTCTGTTATAGTTATAGCGCCACCTGCTGGAAACAGGAAGTGACATGTTTTAGTCTGTAGCAAACTACTCCTAGAGATTTCATGACATGAAAGTTATATTTGTTCAGTCTAATGTAAAGGCCTTTGCGATATTAAATAGTGAAGATCTTGAGTTTTCGTTGAAGGGCGTGTCCATGGTGGCGTGACAAAGTTCGATGTCTCGCCATGGGAATACAAGTTGTTGTAACTCAGCCATAAAATGTCCGATCTGCCCCAAACTTCACAGGTTTGATAAGAGTCCTGGCCTGAACACATCTAAAGGCAAATTTTGCATTGTAATTATAGCGCCACCTGCTGGCAACAGGAAATGACTTATTTTACACTAACATCAACATGCAATGTCCAATATGCACCAAACTTCACATGTTTGGTAAGAGTCATGGCCTGAAGACACCTAAAGGCCAATATTCAGTTATAATCATAGCGCCACCTGTTGGCAATAGGATACATCATGCTTTATACTAACTCAAACATACTATGCTCAATCTGCCCCAAACTTCATATGTTTGATAAATGTGCTGGCCTGAACACATCTAAAGGCCAATATTCTGTTATAATCATAGCGCCACCTGCTGGCAACAGGAAATGACTTGTTTTACACTAATTATACAGGCAATTTCTGATCTGCATCAAATTTCACATGTTTGGTAAGAGTCCTTGCATGAAGACATCTAAAGGCCAATATTCAGTTATAATTATAGTGCCACCTGTTGGCAACTGGATACGTCATGCTTTGTACTAACTCAAACATACCACGTTCAATCTGCACCAAACTTCACTTGTTTGGTAAGAGTCCTGGTCTGAAAACATCTACATGTCAATGTTCAGTTATAGGCATAGCGCCACCAGCTGGCAGCAGGAAGTTTTGCAGATATAAATGACTTTTGAAATATTCCTCCTGTATTTATCACTTGAAATGCATATTGCTCACCGTTCTGTATTGATTTCTGAAGCCACCTTGGCGGAGCCCGGGTGCGAGGGCCCGTTCATTGCTGCTTGCAGCTTTAATTAGGGCCCGAGCACCGATGGTGTGAGGACCCTATTGAATCTGCTCCGTTTATTATTATTATTATTAGGGCCCGAGCACCGATGGTGTGAGGACCCTATTGAATCTGCTCCGTTTATTATTATTATTATTATTCTTCTCCGGAATGAATCGCATTTTTGAGGGCCTAAACATGCTCGAAAAGTCATGAAACTTTGCACACCGCATCAGAACTGGCGAAAATTTACATCTGATATTGTTTCAAAAGTGGGTGTGGCAAAATGGCTCGACAGCGCCACCTATACACTTTCAACGGAGTGCGCCTCGAGCTGCGTTTCACGTACAAGTATAAAAGTCGGTACACTGATGTAACATAACAATACCTACAAAAAAGTCTCTAGGTACGAAAATCCAAAACCCAACAGGAAGTCGTTTATTTTGAAAATTCTCTGCAAATTTTGGGTCATTTTTGCCATTTTCAGGTGTCATACTTTAACAAACTCCTCCTAGAGATTAATTCAGATCAACAACAAATTTGGTCAGTCTAATCTAAAGCCCTTTGTGACGTTAAATTGCGAAGATCTAGAGTTTTCATTGAAGGGCGTGTCTGTGGCGGCCCGGCAAAATTCGATGTTTCGCCATGAAACAGGAAGTTGTTATAACTCAGCCATACAATGTCCGATCTACCCCAAACTTCACGTTTAATAAGAGTCCTGACCTGAAGAGATTTACATGCCCACATTCAGTTATAGTCATAGCGCCACCTGCTGGCAACAGGAAGTGACATGTTTAACTCTCTAGCGAACTCCGCCTAGAGATTTCATGACATGAAAGTTATATTTGTTCAGTCTAATCTAAAGGCCTTTGCGATATTAAATTGTGAAGATCTTGAGTTTCGTTGAAGGGCGTGTCCATGGTGGCTTGACAAAGTTCGATGTCTCGCCATGGGAATACAAGTTGTTGTAACTCAGCCATAAAATGTCCGATCTGCCCCAAACTTCACAGGTTTGATAAGAGTCCTGGCCTGAACACATCTAAAGGCCAATATTGTATTATAATTATAGCGCCACCTGCTGGCAACAGGAAATGGCTTATTTTACACTAACATCAACATACAATGTCCAATATGCACCAAACGTCACATGCTTGGAAAGAGTCATGGCCTGAAGACACCTAAAGGCCAATATTCAGTTATAATCATAGCGCCACCTGTTGGCAACAGGATATGTCATGTTTTATACTAACTCAAACATACTATGCTCAATCTGCCCCAAACTTCACATGTATGGTAAGAGTCCTGGCCTGAAGGCATCTTAATTCATTTATAGTAATAGTGCCACCTGCTGGCAACAGGAAATGACTTGTTTTACACTAATTTAAACATACAATGTCCAATCTGCACCAAACTTCACATTTTTGGTATGAGTCATGGCCTGAAGACATCTAAAGGTCAATATTCAGTTATAATCATAGCGCCACCTGCTGGCAACAGCAATGATTTGTTTTTACACTAACTTATACAGGCAATGTCCGATCTGCACCAAATTTCACATGTTTGGTAAGAGTCCTGGCATGAAGACATCTAAAGGCCCATATTCAGTTATCATTATAGTGCCACCTGTTGGCAACTGGATACGTCATGCTTTGTACTAACTCAAACATACCACGTTCAATCTGCACCAAACTTCACTTGTTTGGTAGAGTCCTGGTCTGAAAACATCTACATGTCAATGTTCAGTTATAGGCATAGTGCCACCAGCTGGCAGCAGGAAGTTTGGCACATATAAATGACTTTGACATATTCCTCCTATATTTACTATTTTAAGAGCATACAGCCCACCGTTTGCTGTGTTTCTAAAGCCACCGGTCGGAGTTGAGCCCGGGTGCGAGGGCCCTTTCATTGCTGCTTGCAGCTTTAATTAGGGCCCGAGCACCGATGGTGTGAGGACCCTATTGAATCTGCTCCGTTTATTATTATTATTATTATTATTATTATTATTATTCTTCTCCGCCTTTAATCGCATTTTTGAGGGCCTAAACATGCTCGAAAAGTCATGCAACTTTGCAGACGCATCAGAACTGGTGAAAATAGATGTCTGATATAGGTTTCAAAAGTGGGTGTGGCAAAATGGCTCGACAGCGCCACCTATAAACTTTCAACGGAGTGTGCCTCGAGCTGCGTTTCACGTACATGTATGAAAATCGGTACACTCATGTAACACACCAATACCTACAAAAAAGTCTCTTGGAGCAAAATCCAAAACACAACAGGAAGTTGGTTATTTTTAATTTTCTCTGCAAATTTTGTGTCATTTTTGCCATTTTCAGGTGTCATACTTTAACGAACTCCTCCTAGAGATTAATTCAGATCAACACCATATTTGGTCAGTCTAATCTAAAGCCCTTTGTGACGTTAAATTGCGAAGATCTAGAGTTTTCATTGAAGGGCGTGTCCGTGGCGGCCTGGCAAATTTCGATGTTTCGCCATGAAACAGGAAGTTGTTATAACTCAGCCATACATTGTCCGATCTACCCCAAACTTCACATGTATGATAAGAGTCCTGACCTGAAGAGATTTACATGCAAATATTCAGTTATAGTTATAGCGCCACCTGCTGGAAACAGGAAGTGACATGTTTTAGTCTGTAGCAAACTACTCCTAGAGATTTCATGACATGAAAGTTATATTTGTTCAGTCTAATGTAAAGGCCTTTGCGATATTAAATAGTGAAGATCTTGAGTTTTCGTTGAAGGGCGTGTCCATGGTGGCGTGACAAAGTTCGATGTCTCGCCATGGGAATACAAGTTGTTGTAACTCAGCCATAAAATGTCCGATCTGCCCCAAACTTCACAGGTTTGATAAGAGTCCTGGCCTGAACACATCTAAAGGCCAATTTTGCATTGTAATTATAGCGCCACCTGCTGGCAACAGGAAATGACTTATTTTACACTAACATCAACATGCAATGTCCAATATGCACCAAACTTCACATGTTTGGTAAGAGTCATGGCCTGAAGACACCTAAAGGCCAATATTCAGTTATAATCATAGCGCCACCTGTTGGCAATAGGATAACGTCATGCTTTATACTAACTCAAACATACTATGCTCAATCTGCCCCAAACTTCATATGTTTGATAAATGTGCTGGCCTGAACACATCTAAAGGCCAATATTCTGTTATAATCATAGCGCCACCTGCTGGCAACAGGAAATGACTTGTTTTACACTAATTATACAGGCAATTTCTGATCTGCATCAAATTTCACATGTTTGGTAAGAGTCCTTGCATGAAGACATCTAAAGGCCAATATTCAGTTATAATTATAGTGCCACCTGTTGGCAACAGGATACGTCATGCTTTGTACTAACTCAAACATACCATGTTCAATCTGCACCAAACTTCACATGTTTGGTAAGAGTCCTGGCCTGAGCACATCTAAAGGCCAATATTCTATTATAATCATAGCGCCACCTGCTGGCAACAGGCAATGATTTGTTTTTACACTAACTTATACAGGCAATGTCCGATCTGCACCAAATTTCACATGTTTGGTAAGAGTCCTGGCATGAAGACATCTAAAGGCCCATATTCAGTTAAAATTATAGTGCCACCTGTTGGCAACTGGATACGTCATGCTTTGTACTAACTCAAACATACCACGTTCAATCTGCACCAAACTTCACTTGTTTGGTAAGAGTCCTGGTCTGAAAACATCTACATGTCAATGTTCAGTATAGGCATAGCGCCACCAGCTGGCAGCAGGAAGTTTTGCAGATATAAATTGACTATTGAATTGATATTCCTCCTGTATTTATCACTTGAAATGCATATTGCTTACCGTTCATTGATTTCCTGAAGCCACCGTTGGCGGTGAGCCCGGGTGCGAGGGCCCGTTCATTGCTGCTTGCAGCTTTAATTATTATTATTATTATTCTTCTCCGCTTTAATCGCATTTTTGAGGGCCTAAACATGCTCGAAAAGTCATGAAACTTTGCAGACGCATCAGAACTGTGAAAATAGACGTCTGATATATGTTTCAAAAGTGGGTGTGGCAAAATGGCTCGACAGCGCCACCTATAAACTTTCAACGGAGTGCGCCTCGAGCTGCGTTTCACGTACATGTATGAAAATCGGTACACTCATGTAACACACCAATACCTACAAAAAAGTCTCTTGGAGCAAAATCCAAACCCAACAGGAAGTTGGTTATTTTTCATTTTCTCTGCAAATTTTGTGTCATTTTTGCCATTTTCAGGTGTCATACTTTAACGAACTCCTCTAGAGATTAATTCAGATCAACACCATATTTGGTCAGTCTAATCTAAAGCCCTTTGTGACGTTAAATTGCGAAGATCTAGAGTTTTCATTGAAGGGCGTGTCCGTGGCGGCCTGGCAAATTTCGATGTTTCGCCATGAAACAGGAAGTTGTTATAACTCAGCCATACATTGTCCGATCTACCCCAAACTTCACATGTATGATAAGAGTCCTGACCTGAAGAGATTTACATGCAAATATTCAGTTATAGTTATAGCGCCACCTGCTGGAAACAGGAATGACATGTTTTAGTCTGTAGCAAACTACTCCTAGAGATTTCATGACATGAAAGTTATATTTGTTCAGTCTAATGTAAAGGCCTTTGCGATATTAAAAAGTGAAGATCTTGAGTTTTCGTTGAAGGGCGTGTCCATGGTGGCGTGACAAAGTTCGATGTCTCGCCATGGGAATACAAGTTGTTGTAACTCAGCCATAAAATGTCCGATCTGCCCCAAACTTCACAGGTTTGATAAGAGTCCTGACCTGAACACATCTAAAGGCCAATTTTGCATTGTAATTATAGCGCCACCTGCTGGTAACAGGAAATGACTTATTTTACACTAACATCAACATGCAATGTCCAATATGCACCAAACTTCACATGTTTGGTAAGAGTCATGGCCTGAAGACAACTAAAGGCCAATATTCAGGTATAATCATAGCGCCACCTGTTGGCAATAGGATACGTCATGCTTTATACTAACTCAAACATACTATGCTCAATCTGCCCCAAACTTCATATGTTTGAGAAATGTGCTGGCCTGAACACATCTAAAGGCCAATATTCTGTTATAATCATAGCGCCACCTGCTGGCAACAGGAAATGACTTGTTTTACACTAATAATACAGGCAATGTCTGATCTGCATCAAATTTCACATGTTTGGTAAGAGTCCTTGCATGAAGACATCTAAAGGCCAATATTCAGTTATAATTATAGTGCCACCTGTTGGCAACAGGATACGTCATGCTTTGTACTAACTCAAACATACCATGTTCAATCTGCACCAAACTTCACATGTTTGGTAAGAGTCCTGGCCTGAGCACATCTAAAGGCCAATATTCCATTATAATCATAGCGCCACCTGCTGGCAACAGTAAATGGCTTGTCTTACACTAACTTAAACATGCAATGTCCGATCTGCCCCAAACTTCACACGTTTTATAAGAGTCCTGGCCTGAACAAATCTTAAGACCAATATTCAGTTATAAATATACCGCCCACCTGCTGGCAACAGGAAATGACTTGTTTTACACTAACTTAAATATGCAAGGTCCGATCTGCACCAAACTTCACATTTAGTAAAAGTACTGACCTGAAGACATCTAATGGCCAATATTCAGTTATAATCATGGCGCCACCTGTTGGCAACAGGAAATTACTTGTTTTACACTAACTAAACATGCAATGTCCGATCTGCCCCAAACTTCACACGTTTTATAAGAGTCCTGGCCTGAACACATCTTAAGGCCAATATTCAGCTATAAATATAACGCCACCTGCTGGCAACAGGAAATTACTTGTTTTACACTAATTATACAGGCAATGTCTGATCTGCACCAAATTTCACATGTTTGGTAAGAGTCCTGGCATGAAGACATCTAAAGGCCCATATTCAGTTATAATTATAGTGCCACCTGTTGGCAACTGGATACGTCATGCTCTGTACTAACTCAAACATACCACGTTCAATCTGCACCAAACTTCACTTGTTTGGTAAGAGTCCTGGTCTGAAAACATCTACATGTCAATGTTCAGTTATAGGCATAGCGCCACCAGCTGGCAGCAGGAAGTTTGGCAGATATAAATGACTTTGAAATATTCCTCCTGTATTTATCACTTGAAATGCATATTGCTCACCGTTCATTGATTTCCTGAAGCCACCGTTGGCGGTGAGCCCGGGTGCGAGGGCCCGTTCATTGCTGCTTGCAGCTTTAATTAGGGCCCAAGCCAGTAAGGCGCAGGGCCCTATTGATTTCCAAAGGATTATTATTTTTTTTTTTTTTTTTTTTTTTATTTTTTATTCAACCATCCGGCAACTTTTGGGGGTCTTAACGTGCTCAAAAACTCTTGAAAATTCGCACACACGTTGGAATCTGTTGGCGTCCGGACGCCACAGAGGCTGGGACCCGGGCGCGGCACAGGGGCTCTACGGCGCCCCCTAGAACACAGTTTGAAAACTTGATGTATAGCTCACACATGCTTGCACGTATTCATATGAAACTCGGTACACATATAGATCTCATTGAGCCGAACAAATTTCACACTGCATGTCATAGGCTCCGCCCAACAGGAAGTCGGCTATTCAGGGCTGTTTAACCTGTTAACTAGCACCCCCCATATTGGGAATCACAGCTGAAAATGACTAACTAACTTAAAATGGTAACAGTTCCTGACTTCAGTGTGCCACACACACAATTGTGGTGTTTTTGGAAAGAAGACCCTTTGACCTTTACTATCCATCATCCAGAGTTGATGATGCTCAAAAATATAAAAAGTTATAGACACTGAAGTGCCTTGATAAAAATTGTACCACACTGAATTTTTTTAAAATTTAATAAAAAAATACATGAAATAAATCCTGGAGAAATCCAGAAAAGTAATGGGCTGAAAGCCACATGTCTCATGAGTTTATATTTCAAATCTGAAGAAGATACCATGAAAAATGAGATTCCTGCAGCCATTTTTCTAGTCCCCCCCCCCCCCCTGTTTGAGGAAAAATATTTACCAAATTATTGAAGGGTTCTACTACAAACTATTAGTCTTTATACATGCCACTGCAGTTTTTCAATTATAAAACAGTAGACAGAATCTTAGACATCGTATAAGTGATTTATTTGAGCACTAGAAAAATACAATAATAATAATTTTTGAGTGATGAAAAAAAAAACAATAATAATAATAAAAAAATAACTTAAGTACATACTGATTTCCTAACATACAGATGCTCCTGCTCATACATTAGTAATCACTTGCTGATGATCATTCATACATATGCTAATCATACTGATGGCTGCCCAATATAGTCAATATTCACATTATAATGGACTTTTATATAGACTGCATTCACACTGATATCTGTGAACAGTCAGTAATCAGATGCTGATTATCAGCTATACGGATGTTAATCACACAGATACAGGCCCATTCTCCACAAAACACGCAAACATATATGAAAACTGCTGCTGAAGAAAAAAAAAATGTTTTTTCTTTTTTTTTTATAGTGCTAAAAGATCGCTAAGTTACGCCCATCAGATGACAGGTGCGTCACACAGCGTGCGTCATGCGCGTCGCGAGGGAGCGCCAGAATTCAAATAATCAATCTTCCGTGTATCTTTGAGTTTTTTTTTTTTGGATGGTTTCATTCTGTTTGGGACATTGTCTGTTACAAAATCGTGCTGTTTTTTTTACCACCAAGACGCTGTTTTTGAGCGTAGTTTGTTCCATAACGGACACAAACAATAGCTCTCCCTCAAGAGATGAGACGTAAACAAAGGATTACGATCTAAATTACAGCGTTGTTGTTTCTTTGGACTAAAAGTGCTCGATGGGATGTTGTTCACTGGACTCTTATCTTTCAAACAAAACCAGGATTTACAGCAGTGGATACGTTTGAGAGCCGTTATCAGGATGAATAAGGTATGTGCTGCGGGATATTTTCTACATGTTTTGATGTGTACTGCTTACACAAATTTAGCAAATACATTCCGTATAAGCTTTCTATCGAAAAACAGCGATCTGTCGTCGATGCTAGAGGCTTAGACCTTCAAAATGATATATAGTTTGTCAAGATTCATTTTGTCCTGTTTTACTTTATCTGTTTGAAAACAATGGCGTGTGCAAACAAAGAGCTCTGAGGACGCTGGCGTCCTGGTGCTAGTTAACAGGTTAAAAAACCATGCTCTGGAATTTGATATACTCCTCTGAAGATTACCACCCGATTGCCACCAAACTCGGTGAACATGATCTCAAGACATTGGAGACGCAAAATTGCCAGGATATTTTTGATATCTCGAACGGTTTGCCCGTGGCGAGGCGATGAATTTATGGCGAAAAATGAGAGACAGGAAGCGTCTAATAACATCCACATACATTGTCTGATTTTGATCAAACTTCAGGGTTTTGTTCGTTGTATGATGCCGAGCGCATAGATGTGACTATTAGGAGTCAAAGTTATAGCGCCACCAACTGGCAGCAGGAAGTGTGTCATTTTCAAAATGCTTTGAATTCAGCATCTTATTTTTAATCGATTTGCTTCAAACTTCATCAGAATAATGTCAAAGCACGGCCGATGTAAAACTATGAAGGGAATATTGATATCTAAATACTGTTGCCATGGCAACGTTTCAAACTTGAAAATTTGTTTCTGGTGATTTTGAAGCAGATAACATGTTTAGAATGTCATGAAACTCAACACACATATGAGTATTAATGATAGTTAGACACTGGAAAAAGCTCATAAACGGGCGTGGAAGAGGCGCTCTATAGCGCCACCTTTTGTCAAAAATGGGGGGGTTAGTTTTAGCTACAGACACCAAACTCGGTACATAAATTGTTCTATTCAAGCCGGACAACTTTCTAATTTACACTCATTAGCTACGACCAACAGGAAGCCAGCTATCTTTTTTTTTTATTTAATTTTCGGGGAATATCAAGCTGTAAATAAATTGATATCCTCCAAGCACAAACAAGTAGTTCACACCAAACTTTGTCAACATGATGCCAATATACTGAAGATGCTAAATTGCTAACGGATTTAGGATATCTTGAACGGTGTATTAATGGCGATTTTTAAAGTTACAGTAAAAAAGAGAGCAGTTCTTTTCTTATCTTTAAAGTGCAGCTTCCAAACACTTCAAAACTTTTTACATACATAGAGCAAGTCATTCTGAAGAAGTATGATTAGTTTCATGACTTTACAAAAGGTCTATGAATAACAGAAAATTAATAAACTATCAAGACATTTGATCACACTGGCTCTGTGTATGTGGGGGGATGGGTGAGTCTGTGTTAAGTGTTAGTGTGAGGAGGGGGGTGAGAGAGACAGACAGAGAGACCCAGAAAGAGAGAGAGACTTTTAAACATCACTTTAATCACTAGAAAAAAATCAATCAGTATTTATTTATTTAATTATTATTTTTATTTTATTTTATTTATTTAATTATTCATTTTATTTTATTTTTTAATTTTTTTTTTTTTGCATTATAGCTTTTCCTAGGCCTTATTTTTTTCTGTCAGTCTTAGGGACAAAACAATATAAAAATCCAAGAACCAGTTAATTTGTAGGGCACTGATAACATCATTTTATATAATTAGGTTAATAATTATGTTAATTACAACATAAAAAAAATCTAAAGATACATACACGTGGTCTTATAATTTTTTGTGCTGCAAATAATAATTTGACAGTAATTTGATAGTGAACTATGACACCCTCTGACATGATATTCATCTGAATTTACATCATCTCATGAATGTAACAGTAAAACAGTTCAGCTCACAGATGAAGACTAAGCTGTAATGCAGGCAAAATATTTCACAAATGCTTATAGATCATTAAAATAATTATTAAAAAATGGTAATATCTCGAACAGTGTGGCAATGGTGATTTATTAAAATAACAGTAAAAAAAGATAGCAGTAATTTTCTTGTATCTTTAAAGTGCAGCTTCCAAACACTTCATAAAAAATTACATACACAGAACAAGTCATTCTTAGGAAATGTGATTAATTTCATGAATATACAATACACTATGGATAGCAGAAAATTTTAAAACTATCAGACTTTTGATGTCACTCTCCATCTGTCTGTGTGGGGGGATGTGTGTGTGTGTGTGTGTGTTCAGAGTCAGGGTGACACTGAGAGAGAGAGAGAGAGAGAGAGAGAGAGAGAGAGAGAGAGAGAGTGTCCTGAAGCTGCAAACACAAACTAACATGACTAACAGACCTCCAGCATCAGGACACTGAAACACCCATCCACAAAATTCTGCCCACCCAAATTATAAAAACAAACCTATTGGAATGAAACAACAGAAAAACAAAGTAAACTTGAATGTTATTTGACCCTAAATAGAGATTACACAACTGCAGAATATCTGAGTACAGTGAAAGACTGTAAATTAAGAAGACAAATGACGAGGTACAGACTGAGCGGTCATACTCTGACTATAGAGATGGGCAGATATCGACAGCACTGGCTGCCCAGAGAGAGCCACATCTGCCCATACTGTACCCATGGAGAAGTGGAGACAGAGCAACACTTCCTTACCAGCTGCTATGAAGAAATTAGAAAGAAATGTTATCTTAAATTGGAAATACTTTACCCTGACTTCAAAATGTTAAACAAGAAAACACAACTTCAATATTTATTAGATGAAAAACAAGATTGTATCTTACTAGCAGCAAGATACATTGACGCCTGTCACAAAAAGAGGGAGGAGTCAACAAATCAGTGATGCGCCCACACACACACACACACAAACAAACACAAACACACACACACACACACACACACACACACACACACACACACATACACACACCACACTAAATTTTAAATTGTTCATAGAATTCTAGAATTCGTAGAATTGATTTGTTCTATTTTGTTTAATTATATATACATGCATGTGTTTATATATTTATTTATTTATTTATTTTTAATTATTATTTATTTTATTTTTTAAATACATATTTGTTCTATATTTAATGTAAACACTATGCTTTGGCAATACATTGTAACAATTGTCATGCCAATAAAGCGCATATTGAATTGAATTGAATTGGAGAGAGAGAGAGAGAGAGAGAGAGAAAAGAGAGAGAGAGAGAGAGAGAGAGAGACTTTTAAACATCTCTTTAATCACTTGAAAAAAAAACAATCAGCACTTATTAATTTATTTACTATGTTTTATTTTTTTTTGCATTACAGCTTAAGAAATCTCTTAGGCCTTATCCTTTTCTGTCAGTTTTACAGACAAAAAAATCCTAGAATCAGTTCATTTGTAGGGCACTGACAACATAATTTTATATAAATAGGTTAATAATTGTTAATTACAACATAAAAAAAATCTAAAGATAAATACACGTGGTCTTATAAATTTTTGTGCTGCAAATAATAATTAGAATTTCATGAAACTCAACACACATATCAGTATTAATGATAGACAGACACTGGCAAAAGCTCATAAAAGGGCGTGGAAGAGGCACTGCATAGCGCCACCTTTTCAGAAAACTTGGGGGGTTAGTTTTAGCTACAGTCACCAAAACTGGTACATATATTGGTCTCATCAAGCTGGACAACCTTCTAATTTACAGTCATTAGCTACAACCAACAGGAAGTCGGCTATTTTGATTTGAATGTGGATATTTGGAAAAATATGGGTGTGAATTAATGCATACTCCTCAGAGGAGCATTATACTATACAAACCAAACTTTGTCTACATGATGCCAAAACATTGAGTAACTTAAATTGTAAACGGATTTTGGATATCTTGAACGGTGTTGCTGTGACGATTTATTAAAGTAACAGTCTTTCACAGTCTTGATGGTTTGGATTAACCCTTTAATTGCTGTATCAATTAAAACCAGACTGCCAGAGGGTTACTGCATGTGCTCGCTGTGCCCATTTTTCTTGATGCCACCGGGGTGGCGGTTGCACTGACAGCTTGGGCCCACCATCGCTGCTTGCAGCTATATTTATTATTATTATTCTTCTTCTCCAAACCTTATCGCATTTTTGAGGGCCTAAACATGCTCGAAAAGTCACGAAATTTTGCACACACCTCAGAACTGGCGAAAATTGACATCTGATATATGTTTCAGAAGTGGGTGTGGCAAAATGGCTCGATAGCGCCACCTATACACATTCAACGGAGTGCGCCTCGAGCTACGTTTCACGTACATGTACGAAAATTGGTATATATGTGTAAAACCCCAATACCTACCAAAAAGTCTCTTGTTGCAAATTCCGAAACCAAACAGGAAGTCGGTTATTTTTAATTTTCTCTGCAATTTTTGGGTCATTTTTGCCATTTTCAGGTGTCATACTTTAACGAACTCCTCCTAGAGATTAATTCAGATCAACAACAAATTTGGTCAGTCTAATCTAAAGCCCTTTGTGACGATAAATTGCGAAGATCTAGAGTTTTCATTGAAGGGCGTGTCCGTGGCGGCCTGGCAAATTTCGATGTTTCGCCATGAAACAGGAAGTTGTTATAACTCAGCCATACATTGTCCGATCTACCCCAAACTTCACATGTATGATAAGAGTCCTGACCTGAGAAGATTTACATGCAAATATTCAGTTATAGTTATAGCGCCACCTGCTGGAAACAGGAAGTGACATGTTTTAGTCTGTATCAAACTCCTCCTAGAGATTTCATGACATGAAAGTTATATTTGTTCAGTCTAATCTAAAGGCCTTTGCGATATTAAATTGTGAAGATCTTGAGTTTTCGTTGAAGGGCGTGTCCATGGCGGCATGACAAAGTTCGATGTCTCGCCATGGGAAAACAAGTTGTTGTAACTCAGCCATAAAATGTCCGATCTGCCCCAAACTTCACAGGTTTGATAAGAGTCCTGGCCTGAATGCATCTAAAGGCCAATATTGCATTATGATCATAGCGCCACCTGCTGGCAACAGGAAATGGCTTATTTTACACTTACATCAACATGCAATATCCAATCTGGACCAAACTTCACATCTTTGGTAAGACTCATGGCCTGAAGACACCTAAAGGCCAATATTCAGTTATAATCATAGCGCCACCTGTTGGCAATAGGATATGTCATTCTTTATACTACCTCAAACATACAATGTCAAATCTGCACCAAACTTCACATGTATGGTAAGAGTGCTGGCCTGAAGTCATCTAAAGGCCAATATTCTGTTAAAATTATAGCACCACCTGCTGGCAACAGGAAATTACATGTTTCACACTAACTTAAACATGCAATCTCCGATCTGCCCCAAACTTCACACGTTTTATAAGAGTCCTGGCCTGAACACATCTTAAGGCCAATATTCAGTTATAAATATACCGCCACCTGCTGGCAACAGGAAATGGCTTGTTTAACACTAACTTAAGCATGCAATGTCCAATCTGCACCAAACTTCACATGTTTGGTATGAGTCATGTCCTGAAGACATCTAAAGGCCAATTTTCAGTTATAATCATAGCGCCACCTTTTGGCAATAGGATAGGTCATGCTTTATACAACTCAAACATACTATGCTCAATCTGCACCAAACTTCATGTGTATGATAAATGTGCTGGCCTGACCACATCTACATGCCAATATCCAGTTATAGTCATAGCGCCACCAGCTGGCAGCAGGAAGTTTGGCACATATAAATGACTTTGACATATT
The DNA here is from genome assembly GCA_023376895.1 of Aspiorhynchus laticeps. Taxonomy (NCBI): domain Eukaryota; kingdom Metazoa; phylum Chordata; class Actinopteri; order Cypriniformes; family Cyprinidae; genus Aspiorhynchus; species Aspiorhynchus laticeps. Next base: position 71,086 of record JALXFT010003502.1, read on the forward strand.
CCTCCTATATTTATCACTTTAAATGCATATTGCTCACCGTTCGCTGTTTTCCTGAAGCCACCGTTGGCGGTGAGCCCGGGTGCGAGGTCCCGTACATCGCTGCTTGCAGCTTTAATTATTATTATTATTATTATTTTTATTCTTCTTCTCCAAACCTTATCGCATTTTTGAGGGCCTAAACATGCTCGAAAAGTCACGAAATTTTGCACACACCTCAGAACTGGCAAAAATTGACATCTGATATATGTTTCAGAAGTGGGTGTGGCAAAATGGCTCGATAGCGCCACCTATACACATTCAACGGAGTGCGCCTCGAGCTAGATTTCACGTACATGTACGAAAATTGGTATACATGTGTAAAACCCCAATACCTACCAAAAAGTCTCTTGTTGCAAATTCCGAAACCCAACAGGAAGTCGGTTATTTTTAATTTTCTCTGCAAATTTTGGGTCATTTTTGCCATTTTCAGGTGTCATACTTTAACAAACTCCTCCTACAGATTTATTCAGATGAACACCAAATTTGGTCAGTCTAATCTAAAGCCCTTTGTGATGTTAAATTGCGAAGATCTAGAGTTTTCATTGAAGGGCGTGTCCGTGGCGGCCTGCCAAATTTCGATGCTTCGCCAAGAAACAGGAAGTTGTTATAACTCAGGCATGCAGTGTCCGATCTGCACCAAACTTCAAATGTTTGATAAGACTCCTGACCTGAAGAGATCTACGTGACTATATTCAGTTATTGTCATAGCGCCACCTGCTGGCAACAGGAAGTGACATGTTTTACACTGTAACAAACTACTCCTAGAGATTTAAGGACATCAACATTATACATGGTCAGTCTAATCTAAAGGCCTTTGTGATGTTAAATTGTGAAGATCTTGAGTTTTCGTTAAAGGGAGTGTCCGTGGCGGCGTGACAAAATACGATGTCTTGCCAAGGGAATAGAAGTTGTTGTAACTCAGCCATACAATGTCCGATCTGACCCAAACTTCACAGGGTTGATAAGAGTCCTGGCCTGAACACATCTAAAGGCCAATATTGCATTATAATCATAGCGCCACCTGCTGGCAACAGGAAATGGCTTATTTTACACTTACATCAGCATGCAATATCCAATCTGGACCAAACTTCACATCTTTGGTAAGACTCATGGCCTGAAGACACCTATAGGCCAATATTCAGTTATAATCATAGCGCCACCTGTTGGCAATAGGATACGTCATGCTTTATACTAACTCAAACATACTATGTTCAATTTGCACCAAACTTCATATGTTTGATAAATGTGCTGGCCTGAACACATCTAAAGGCAAATATTCCATTATAATCCTAGCGCCACCTGCTGGCAACAGGAAATGTCTTATTTGATACTAACATCAACATGCAAAGTCCAAACTGGGCCAAAATTCACATCTTTGGTAAGACTCATACCCTGAAGCCACCTATAGGCCAATATTCAGTTATAATCATAGCGCCACCTCTTGGCAATAGGTTAAGTCATGCTTTATACTAACTCAAACATACTATGTTCAATCTGCACCAAACTTCATATGTTTGATTAAAGTGCTTTCCTGAAGATATCTACATGCCAATATCCACTTATAGTCATAGCGCCACCAGCTGGCAGCAGGAAGTTTGGCACATATAAATGATTTTGATATATTCCTTCTATATTTTCCTCTTTAAATGCATATTGCTCACCGTTCCCTGTCTTTCTGAAGCCACCGTTGGCGGTGAGCCCGGGTGCGAGGTCCCTTTCATCGCTGCTTGCAGCTTTAATTAGGGACCGAGCACCGATGGTGCGAGGACCCTATTGAATCTGCTCTGTTTATTATTATTATTATTATTATTATTATTAGGGCCCGAGCACCGATGGTGTGAGGACCCTATTGAATCTGCTCCGTTTATTATTATTATTATTATTATTATTATTATTATTCTCCGCCTTTAATCGCATTTTTGAGGGCCTAAACATGCTCGAAAAGTCATGCAACTTTGCAGACGCATCAGAACTGGTGAAAATAGACGTCTGATATAGGTTTCAAAAGTGGGTGTGGCAAAATGGCTCGACAGCGCCACCTATAAACTTTCAACGGAGTGCGCCTCGAGCTGCGTTTCACGTACATGTATGAAAATCGGTACACTCATGTAACACACCAATACCTACAAAAAAGTCTCTTGGAGCAAAATCCAAAACACAACAGGAAGTTGGTTATTTTTAATTTTCTCTGCAAATTTTGTGTCATTTTTGCCATTTTCAGGTGTCATACTTTAACGAACTCCTCCTAGAGATTAATTCAGATCAACACCATATTTGGTCAGTCTAATCTAAAGCCCTTTGTGACGTTAAATTGCGAAGATCTAGAGTTTTCATTGAAGGGCGTGTCCGTGGCGGCCTGGCAAATTTCGATGTTTCGCCATGAAACAGGAAGTTGTTATAACTCAGCCATACATTGTCCGATCTACCCCAAACTTCACATGTATGATAAGAGTCCTGACCTGAAGAGATTTACGTGCAAATATTCAGTTATAGTTATAGCGCCACCTGCTGGAAACAGGAAGTGACATGTTTTAGTCTGTAGCAAACTACTCCTAGAGATTTCATGACATGAAAGTTATATTTGTTCAGTCTAATGTAAAGGCCTTTGCGATATTAAATAGTGAAGATCTTGAGTTTTCGTTGAAGGGCGTGTCCATGGTGGCGTGACAAAGTTCGATGTCTCGCCATGGGAATACAAGTTGTTGTAACTCAGCCATAAAATGTCCGATCTGCCCCAAACTTCACAGGTTTGATAAGAGTCCTGGCCTGAACACATCTAAAGGCCAATTTTGCATTGTAATTATAGCGCCACCTGCTGGCAACAGGAAATGACTTATTTTACACTAACATCAACATGCAATGTCCAATATGCACCAAACTTCACATGTTTGGTAAGAGTCATGGCCTGAAGACACCTAAAGGCCAATATTCAGTTATAATCATAGCGCCACCTGTTGGCAATAGGATACGTCATGCTTTATACTAACTCAAACACACTATGCTCAATCTGCCCCAAACTTCATATGTTTGATAAATGTGCTGGCCTGAACACATCTAAAGGCCAATATTCTGTTATAATCATAGCGCCACCTGCTGGCAACAGGAAATGACTTGTTTTACACTAATTATACAGGCAATGTCTGATCTGCATCAAATTTCACATGTTTGGTAAGAGTCCTTGCATGAAGACATCTAAAGGCCAATATTCAGTTATAATTATAGTGCCACCTGTTGGCAACAGGATACGTCATGCTTTGTACTAACTCAAACATACCATGTTCAATCTGCACCAAACTTCACATGTTTGGTAAGAGTCCTGGCCTGAGCACATCTAAAGGCCAATATTCCATTATAATCATAGCGCCACCTGCTGGCAACAGGCAATGATTTGTTTTACACTAACTTATACAGGCAATGTCCGATCTGCACCAAATTTCACATGTTTGGTAAGAGTCCTGGCATGAAGACATCTAAAGGCCCATATTCAGTTATAATTATAGTGCCACCTGTTGGCAACTGGATACGTCATGCTTTGTACTAACTCAAACATACCACGTTCAATCTGCACCAAACTTCACTTGTTTGGTAAGAGTCCTGGTCTGAAAACATCTACATGTCAATGTTCAGTTATAGGCATAGCACCACCAGCTGGCAGCAGGAAGTTTGGCAGATATAAATTACTTTGAAATATTCCTCCTGTATTTATCACTTGAAATGCATATTGCTCACCGTTCATTGATTACCTGAAGCCACCGTTGGCGGTGAGCCCGGGTGCGAGGGCCCGTTCATTGCTGCTTGCAGCTTTAATTATTTTTATTCTTCTTCTCCAAACCTTATCGCATTTTTGAGGGCCTAAACATGCTCGAAAAGTCACGAAATTTTGCACACACCTCAGAACTGGCGAAAATTGACATCTGATATATGTTTCAGAAGTGGGTGTGGCAAAATGGCTCGATAGCGCCACCTATACACATTCAACGGAGTGCGCCTCGAGCTAGGTTTCACGTACATGTACGAAAATTGGTATACATGTGTAAAACCCCAATACCTACCAAAAAGTCTCTTGTTGCAAATTCCGAAACCCAACAGGAAGTCGGTTATTTTTAATTTTCTCTGCAAATTTTGGGTCATTTTTGCCATTTTCAGGTGTCATACTTTAACAAACTCCTCCTAGAGATTTATTCAGATGAACACCAAATTTGGTCAGTCTAATCTAAAGCCCTTTGTGATGTTAAATTGCGAAGATCTAGAGTTTTCATTGAAGGGCGTGTCCGTGGCGGCCTGCCAAATTTCGATGCTTCGCCAAGAAACAGGAAGTTGTTATAACTCAGGCATGCAGTGTCCGATCTGCACCAAACTTCAAATGTTTGATAAGACTCCTGACCTGAAGAGATCTACGTCACTATATTCAGTTATTGTCATAGCGCCACCTGCTGGAAACAGGAAGTGACATGTTTTACACTGTAACAAACTACTCCTAGAGATTTAAGGACATCAACATTATACATGGTCAGTCTAATCTAAAGGCCTTTGTGATGTTAAATTGTGAAGATCTTGAGTTTTCGTTAAAGGGAGTGTCCGTGGCGGCGTGACAAAATACGATGTCTCGCCAAGGGAATAGAAGTTGTTGTAACTCAGCCATACAATGTCCGATCTGACCCAAACTTCACAGGTTTGATAAGAGTCCTGGCCTGAACACATCTAAAGGCCAATATTGCATTGTAATTATAGCGCCACCTGTTGGCAACAGGAAATGACTTATTTTACACTAACATCAACATGCAATGTCCAATATGCACCAAACTTCACATGTTTGGTATGAGTCATGTCCTGAAGACATCTAAAGGCCAATTTTCTATTATAATCATAGCGCCACCTGCTGACAACAGGAAATGACTTGTTTAACACTAACTTAAGCATGCAATGTCCAATCTGCACCAAACTTCACATGTTTGGTATGAGTCATGTCCTGAAGACATCTAAAGGCCAATTTTCTATTATAATCATAGCGCCACCTGCTGGCAACAGGAAATTACTTGTTTAACACTAACTTAAGCATGCAATGTCCAATCTGCACCAAACTTCACATTTTTGGTATGAGTCAAGGCCTGAAGACATCTAAAGGCCAATATTCAGTTATAATCATAGCTCCACCTCTTGGCAATAGGATATGTCATGCTTTATACTAACTCAAACATACTATGCTCAATCTGCACCAAACTTCATATGTTTGATAAATGTGCTGGCCTGAACACATCTACATGCCAATATCCAGTTATAGTCATAGCGACACCAGCTGTCAGCAGGAATTTGTCAACAGGATGTTGTAATAACTCAGCCATACAATGTCCGATCTTCCCCAAACTTCACATGTTTGATAAGACTCCTGACCTGAAGAGATCTACATGCCCATATTCAGCTATTGTCATAGCGCCACCTGCTGGCAACAGGAAGTGACACGTTTTACTCTGTAACGAACTCCTCCTAGAGATTTAATGACATGAAAATTATATTTGGTCGGTATCATCTAAAGGCCTTTGTGATGTTAAATTGTGAAGATCTTGAGTTTTCGCTAAAGGGCGTGTCCCTGGTGGCGTGACAAAGTTTGATGTCTCGCCATGGGAATAGAAGTTGTTGTAACTAAGCCATAAAATGTCCGATCTGCCCCAAACTTCACAGGTTTGATAAGTGACCTGGCCTGAACACATCTAAAGGCCAATATTGCATTACAATCATAGCGCCACCTGCTGGCAACAGGAAATGGCTTATTTTACACTTACATCAACATGCAATATCCAATCTGGACCAAACTTCACATCTTTGGTAAGACTCATGGCCTGAAGACACCTATAGGCCAATATTCAGTTATAATCATAGCGCCACCTGTTGGCAATAGGATACGTCATGCTTTATACTAACTCAAACATACTATGTTCAATTTGCACCAAACTTCATATGTTTGATAAATGTGCTGGCCTGAACACATCTACATGCCAATATCCAGTTATAGTCATAGCGCCACCAGCTGGCAGCAGGAAGTTTGGCACATATAAATGACTTTGACATATTCCTCCTATATTTATCACTTTAAATGCATATTGCTCACCGTTCGCTGTTTTCCTGAAGCCACCGTTGGCGGTGAGCCCGGGTGCGAGGTCCCGTTCATCGCTGCTTGCAGCTTTAATTATTATTATTATTATTATTATTATTATTATTATTATTTTTATTCTTCTTCTCCAAACCTTATCGCATTTTTGAGGTCCTAAATATGCTCGAAAAGTCGCGAAATTTTGCACACACCTCAGAACTGGCGAAAATTGACATCTGATATATGTTTCAGAAGTGGGTGTGGCAAAATGGCTCGATAGCGCCACCTATACACATTCAACGGAGTGCGCCTCGAGAAAATTGGTATACATGTGTAAAACCCCAATACCTACCAAAAAGTCTCTTGTTGCAAATTCCGAAACCCAACAGGAAGTCGGTTATTTTTAATTTTCTCTGCAATTTTTGGGTCATTTTTGCCATTTTCAGGTGTCATACTTTAACAAACTCCTCCTACAGATTTATTCAGATGAACACCAAATTTGGTCAGTCTAATCTAAAGCCCTTTGTGATGTTAAATTGCGAAGATCTAGAGTTTTCATTGAAGGGCGTGTCCGTGGCGGCCTGCCAAATTTCGATGCTTCGCCAAGAAACAGGAAGTTGTTATAACTCAGGCATGCAGTGTCCGATCTGCACCAAACTTCAAATGTTTGATAAGACTCCTGACCTGAAGAGATCTACGTCACTATATTCAGTTATTGTCATAGCGCCACCTGCTGGCAACAGGAAGTGACATGTTTTACACTGTAACAAACTACTCCTAGAGATTTAAGGACATCAACATTATACATGGTCAGTCTAATCTAAAGGCCTTTGTGATGTTAAATTGTGAAGATCTTGAGTTTTCGTTAAAGGGAGTGTCCGTGGCGGCGTGACAAAATATGATGTCTCGCCAAGGGAATAGAAGTTGTTGTAACTCAGCCATACAATGTCCGATCTGACCCAAACTTCACAGGTTTGATAAGAGTCCTGGCCTGAACACATCTAAAGGCCAATATTGCATTATAATCATAGCGCCACCTGCTGGCAACAGGAAATGGCTTATTTTACACTTATATCAGCATGCAATATCCAATCTGGACCAAACTTCACATCTTTGGTAAGACTCATGGCCTGAAGACACCTATAGGCCAATATTCAGTTATAATCATAGCGCCACCTGTTGGCAATAGGATACGTCATGCTTTATACTAACTCAAACATACTATGTTCAATTTGCACCAAACTTCATATGTTTGATAAATGTGCTGGCCTGAACACATCTAAAGGCAAATATTCCATTATAATCCTAGCGCCACCTGCTGGCAACAGGAAATGTCTTATTTGATACTAACTTAAGCATGCAATGTCCAATCTGCACCAAACTTCATATGTATGATAAATGTGCTGGCCTGACCACATCTACATGCCAATATCCAGTTATAGTCATAGCGCCACCAGCTGGCAGCAGGAAGTTTGGCACATATAAATGACTTTGACATATTCCTCCTATATTTATCACTTTAAATGCATATTGCTCACCGTTCGCTGTTTTCCTGAAGCCACCGTTGGCGGTGAGCCCGGGTGCGAGGTCCCGTACATCGCTGCTTGCAGCTTTAATTATTATTATTATAGAGTTATGTTGCTCAGATATATGCCAAAATACCAAAGTCTGCAATCAAAATCCAGAGATCTCATTATGAACTCAAATATTTCTCATAAAATTTGTCCAAGACAAAATATCACATCAAAATACTTATTTTGTGTCTTATTTTGTTTCAGCTGAGTAAATAATATTCACAAGCTACTGTTCTCATTAACATTTACTGTTTGTTGTAGCAACACTGGCAAAAATGCTAAAGGTCATTCACTGAATGTAGTGGGAGACACACAGTTTGTGTGTCAAGGTTAAACCTGTTGTGGTCTGATTTTTCTACATCTATGTGGTTTGATCTTTTGATGGACAAACAGCTTCTGCATCAGTGTTGAATGAGGTCAGTGGTTTGTGGCTGGAGCATTTCTTTATTTTCTTCTCCTACTTATATGAACCAAACGATCTGAATTTCACTCCACACAAAAAACATTTACAGTTTAAAAAAATAATCCATCAATAGTCAGTTATGAAATCAAACATTATTCATGTCATGCAACAATTCATATTTTAAGATCAGCAAAAGCTTTTTGATTTTAAAGGAGACGGATATGTGAGCGGAAACTAACTGAGGTTGGGGGAGGATTCAACCAGATAAATAGCACAGTTCAGTCGTGAGTGTTTTCAGACATTTTAAACATCACTAGAAAATGTTTCTCAAATTAGTTTTGTTCTGTTTGTGGCGTCTGGATGGTGAGTTTGAAATGGGTTTGAATGGCTTCACTTGCTTCTGTTCTAGTACCATGTAATAAATTACTGGTTAAATTAGTCAGAGAGAATTAATATTCACTGTAATTCTCGTGTAGAAATATCTGAATTCAATTCAATTCAAGTTTATTTGTATAGCGCTTTTTACGATACAATCGTTGCAAAGCGCCTTACAGGAAATTAAGTTTCTACAATATATTTATACATTGTAGAAACTTAATATATTAACTTATGGCAAATTTGTTAATTCTGCATGTTGTTGGGGGATCAGAGGCTGGCATCCTCTGAGGTCCTCCGAGGGGTCGGCATCATCTCTTCTCAGGTCTTTGGTCATCTCAGATCATTTAAGGGCTGAATCCAGACTGACGCTTGTGTAATTCCTAGTTACCACGGGATGTTAATCCCGTGGCAGAAACAGAGAAACAAAGAGACATAATTAGCGTAGCTGTTGTTCCATTCAAGCAAAAATTATTTGTTCAACCCAAGCTAAAGAATAATAATGTGCATTTGATCAGATATAACTGCAGTACAAGATTATGAGATGCATTATATGAATGTATTATATGAATGCTTGGCTAAAGAGATGTGTCTTTAATTTAGATTTAAACAGAGAGAGTGTGTCTGAACCCCGAACGTTATCAGGAAGGCTATTCCAGAGTTTGGGAGCCAAATATGAAAAAGCTCTACCTCCTTTAGTGGACTTTGCTATTCTAGGTACTACCAAAAGTCCAGAGTTTTGCGACCTTAGGGAGCGTGATGGATTGTAGCGAGATAGAAGACTAGTTAGGTATGCAGGAGCTAAACCATTTAGGGCCTTATAGGCAAGTAATAATATTTTGTAACTGATACGGAACTTAATAGGTAGCCAGTGCAGAGACTGTAAAATTGGGGTAATATGATCATATTTTCTTGACCTGGTAAGGACTCTAGCCGCTGCATTTTGGACTACCTGTAGCTTGTTTATTGAAGATGCAGGACAACCACCTAGCAGTGCATTACAATATTCCAGTCTAGAGGTCATGAATGCATGAACTAGCTTTTCTGCATCAGAAAAAGGTAACATGTTCCGTAGCTTGGCAATGTTTCTAAGATGGAAGAATGCTGTTTTTGTAACATTGGAAATATGTTTTTCAAAAGACAAGTTGCTGCCTAATATAACACCCAGATTTTTGACTGTAGAGGAAGTAACAGGACATCCGTCTAGTTGCAAATTGTAATCCAATAGATTCTGTGTACTGTTATTGGTCCAATAAGTAATATCTCCGTCTCAACTGAATTTAATAGGAGAAAATTATTGGTCATCCAATCTTTTACATTTTTAACACATTCAGTTAACTTAGATAATTTAGAAGTTTCATCTGGTCTTGTTGAGATATATAGTTGAGTATCATCAGCATAGCAATGGAAACTAATCCCGTATTTTCTAATAATATTACCAAGGGGCAACATGTATATTGAAAATAGCAGAGGACCTAGGACTGATCCTTGTGGTACTCCATACTTTACTGGTGATAATTGAGATGACTCCCCGTTTAAATAAACAAAGTGGTAGCGATCGGACAGGTAGGATCTAAACCATCTTAAAGCCTGCCCTTGAATACCTGTATAGTTTTGTAATCGATCTACGAGTATGTCATGATCTATAGTGTTGAACGCAGCACTAAGATCAAGTAAAACTAGCAGTGAGATGCAGCCTTGGTCTGACGCAAGAAGCAAGTCATTTGTAATCTTAACAAGTGCAGTTTCTATGCTATGGCGGGGCCTGAAACCTGACTGAAATTATTCACAGAGATAATTTTTTTTGCAAGAATGAGCACAATTAAGCAGACACAACTTTTTCTAAAATTTTAGACATAAAGAAATAAAGAAATATCTGAATTGTGATTTAACTGTGAGAACAAGTTTGAATTCATCTCTATTGAGTGTGGTGCATTATAGCGATAGATTCATTCAGCCTGTTTTTTGCTGTTTGAAACTCAAATACAGCAGCATTAATTTTAGTTGTCTGAAGTAAAAAATTCTGCACTCTCTTTTTAATATTGCTGTTTCATCAGTCAATGACTGTTTCCCAACCATAAGAGTTTTCATTTAATTTACACAAAATATCTTTATAAAAAAAAAAAAACAGATCCAGTTATGTATCATTTTCTCCTTTCTTTTATCATTTTTGTTTTATGTACCACAGAAGAACATTATTCAAATACTTTAACCAGCATAAAATACATTGAAGCTTTATTCTGTGAAAAACTGTTCTTCAGGTGGGTTTGGTGATGAAGGGAAGTTTGTGAAAATGGGAGATTCAGTCACTCTAAACCCTGATCTTACTGAAATAATGGATGATGATCTGATTCAGTGGAGGTTTTGCATTGAAAACACTTTAATAGCTGAAATCAATAAACAGGCCAACAGCATGTCTATATATGATGATGTTCTTGATGGGAGATTCAGAGACAGACTGAAGCTGGACAAACAAACCAGACATCTTACCATCACAAACACCAGAATGAAACATGCTGGACTTTATAAAATACAGACCAACGGTGTGATCAAGACTTTCATTCTCAATGTCTACGGTGAGTTTCACCTGTTTTATATTTTAATTGTAAGACTGAAATTCCTGATAAGGCTGAACACAAGAGAGTTCACAAAAACAGATACCATGCAATAAAAAAATAAAGCTACAAATCTTGAGAAGAGATCATGAAGCAGGGACACAAAATCATTTGACTAATCTGCTCACCCTTCAATCTGCTCATGAATGAATCCTTCAAACTGAAGGACCACGAATGAATGAAGCATGTGACGCATCATCTGGGCGCCTAAACAAAACTAAAATTAATAATAATATCAGTGTAAATTTTAGAGTCATTTGAAATTGGCCTCAGATTAAATGTGGCGCTATAGTCTAATTGAAACTAAGCACAAGAAAATGACCTACATGCTTAATACCATTTGTTTCTGTTATTGGGCCAGTGGTCCTTACAGAATCAGTACGAAGAGACAGTTATTAATCCAAATGTTATCATTAATTTCAGATTTAAACTACTAAATACTTACTCTAATAAAACATCAAATAACACTCAATCTGTGATGAAACCTCTTTTGTGTGTGTTTGGCGATACAGATGAAATATCAATGATGGAGGGAGATACAGTCACTCTCAACTCTGATCTTACCGAAATAATGGATGATGATCAGATTCATTGGAGGTTTTTTGACAATTTAATAGCTCAAATCAATGTAATTGCTGACAACATGACTGTATATGATGATGTTCTTGATGGGAGATTCAGAGACAGACTGAAACTGGACAATCAAACTGGATCTCTGACCATCACAGACATCACAACTAAACATGCTGGATATTATGTAGTAGAGATCAACCATATGAGAATATTTTTCTTTCTCGGTGTTTGTGGTGAGTTAAATATTTGTTCCACCTGTTTTATTTTTTCATCACCAGATACAATATTAATTCACACAGTTCTGTTGCTTTATAGTTATATTTCAACTAATTACTTAAGTAGACAACCATGAAGTATTTAAACAGTAATCATTTGTGACAAACCCTATTCTGTTTGCTCTCTCTGTGTTTGATGATACAGATGAAATTTCAGTGAAGGAGGGAGATTCAGTCACTCTAAACCCTGATCTTACTGAAAATGATCAGATTCAGTGGAGGTTTGGAACTGAAATCAGTTTAATAGTTGAAATCAGTGGGCCCAACAGCATGTCTGTATATGATGATGTTCTTGATGGGAGATTCAGAGACAGAGTGAAGCTGGACAAACAAACTGGATCTCTGACCATCACAAACATCACAACTCAACATACTGGACGCTATTTACTACTGATATTTGGGTCAAGACGGTCAGTAAAATCGTTCCGTGTTTCTGTCTATGGTGAGTAGAGATAATTTTTCCTGTCTCCAAATACTCTTGATACTAACGTTTGTTGACTGAGCTGATCTCAGTTTGATGTGTTTATTCCTCAGACTCTGTCCACTGTTGTGGTTCTACTGAAGCTGTGATCCGATTGGTCCTCTCTGCTCTGGTGGGCGTGGCTACTGTCGTTCTTCTGGTTTATGACATCAGATCCAGAAGAGCTGAACAGAATCAAGCACATATTCACACACTAGAAATCTAAATTATGTAATTTCTCATATATCTATTTTATATTTATCATTTAATAATCTTATTTTTACAGGCCTTATATTCATCTGCTGTTATTGATGCGGCTCATGTTCAAATGCTCATATAAGTATCAAATACAAGCGTTTGTCATGATAAATAGTGAAGATTACCAAAGATGCTCACATTAGATTCAGTACAACAGGTTTAGTGGTTTAATGTACTGGTATTTCTGTGTTATTATTGTACGGATTCAGTTTGAAGGCTTTGTTTATGTCTGTCAGATAAGACACACAGATCTCACTTTTCTGTCCATTTGTCATCTGTATTTGCTTGCCTTTATAAATAAAGTTTTCTCACGCTGAGGTTCAAGAGTCTGTCCATGTTTTATTACAATTATTATGTCTAGCGCCTCCTGTTGGAATACAAAGGTTCAGCAGTGCATATAAAGTTTTACATTATTAAAATATTATGTAACATTAGGCCTATATTTAAATGTTTACTTTATTATTAAGCGTTATTATTTAAACAATATTTTCCTTTTTTTTTTTTACTATTCAATTGTTATTTTTGTAACTCTGCTAGACTTTCTTAAGCAAACCACAGACAGCTAAAACATTACAAATTGTATTATTGTACTGAATAGACCAATTTCATGTTAGTAAACATTGTGATGTTTTTCTGTGGGCGGAGCTTAGGTGGTGGCAGAAATATCCCACTGACCGCTTCACTAACACTACCTATGAAGTCTGTTAGCTTGTTTTTTAATAATAGCTGGAGAAATTCCGATTTTACCTGCATATGTAAGGGCTGCATACCTGCATAATGTTCGGGACCGCGTTATCTGAAAAGGTTAACTTTAACGGACAAAATTGGCCGACCTGTGCTCACTCAAAGGACGGACAGGATACCCTCTGGTTGAGTGACTCAGATCTAAAGGCTGGAATACACTACAGGACTTTTAAAATCTGAACAGATTTTTAAAACATAAGGCATCATACATTTACCGACTTCGTAAATAGTGACAAAGGAAAACTGGGAATCATACACTACCAGACTTTAAAGTTGTTCCGATCACAACAAACTCATGCAGAAACGTGTGCCTTGTCGCTAGGAGACGCATGACAAATGAAAGCATATGTGTTCTAAAATCGGCTGAAAATATCAAACATGTTTGATATCCTCCGACTGGATAGAATCAAAGTCTGAAGCTAAAAAATCGGAGTCTGTGACCATCATAAACCACACGATTTTCTGTGGAATCTGTCAGCTGCAATCTGCAGACTGGCTCTGACTTTCCTCAACTAGCATCAACTTGTTCAGACTGGAAAATCGGGGCAAAAATTGCGTAGTGTATTCCAGGCTTAACGTGTATAGTAAAGACAAACTCACCGTGTATCTACTCATGAAGATGTAATATATATTTCAATTTCAGCAGGCAACTATTTTTACAGCTACATTATTATTCTAGCCACAATTACTCATAACAACGTATATACAATTACACATGATTAAGCATATAAATCGTCAGTTTGTTGTTTTACACACATGCACACAGACATTATGACATAGTGAGATGCATAAGAAATCTTTAGATGCACCCATAACAACAAAAGACAATACTTTATTTAACCTTTTCTGATAAGAAGAGTGCGCTGCCTGCAAACGCAAGCTTTTTTGATGATCTGTCCAGTCCACTCGTTTTATCTCGTTTAACCACAGCTGTCGTCGTTTTTTCTTCTTCCTTCTGTCTGTGGCAGCAGCATTAAAATTTCATTTTCAATATTTCAAAATTCTGACTTTATTCTCGCAATTCCAATATTTTTTTTTTTTATCTTCTCTCTCCATATGATGTGTATATGTGTGATGCTCTGTCTTTGTTTTTAGGGTGACCTTTTAACATTCTGTCAAGGGTCTACAGATGAAAAATAGCCTTTTGGGCTAATTCTGGCACGTTTACAGTTATGTTTATTAATGTGCATTGCCCCTGTAAATAAATAAACTAAATCATCTAATCTACAGAGTCATAAATTAAACAATCACAATAAGTAGTTTAGCTTCAGGTCCAACGCTTTCAAGTGCTGCACCGCATCTCTTCCATATTAATCTGTCATACGAAACATCTAAATTAGTCACAGTGAATAAAGTTCATCTTCAAGAACATCAGTTTCTTTGAGATTCAATAATCTTGCTGCCGCATTTTGGATTATAAAGTAATCCAACTTTAAAGTTATAAACGCATGAATTATAGTTTGAAGGTCCTTCATGGAAAGCATCTTCTTGTTTCTATTTCTTTGAGATTCAGATCAGTTCAAAGATGGAGTTCCTCCCCTAAGAACAATATCTAAAGTTTTATTCTTGTATACAATTTTGCTTTATGATAAATCATATTATTATGCTTCATTATGAGTTTCATTTTATGTTCAAAATGTTCTTGTTCATTAAGCTGAAAAAGAGGCTGATTTATTTGTCATTTAATCTTCACTGTTGTTTTTAAAACAATTAGTTATTCTTCTGCTTGGGGTGTGTTTTACAAAATGCAGGTGTAAGATATTCTGTCATGTAGGTTTGCATCTGATCCATCTTCACTTTTATTCACTTGAGATGCTTTATATCTTGTTAGTCAATAAAGAGAGAGATCTGTGTTTTTCTTTATATTTGCTTCAAGTATTAAACTTTTATTGTCCACGTTTGTTGTCTGCTGATTTTTCTTGCGTCATGAATGAATAATTTCAGAATTTTAGTTACATGAAATATTATGATTGCTTTTGTGACTTTCCATAATTACATTTATCGAGCTTTTAAAAGCTTAATAAACTAAATTTCATCTCACACCTGACCATCTGTCTGTCTACGTCAGTAACTGTTTTAACATTATTTTTGTTTGATACGTTGTTTTATGGTATTTTTGTAGTTTTAAACAGAATTTGATCATCTACCGTTGGTTTCACCTCGCGGTGATGACGTCATCATTCACGCGCTTCATTGTGTAGTTTCTGAGGTGAGCAGTTCACACCATTTCATGTAAAATACACGTTACTTATTTTGTTTAATCAACATTTTTATGGGGTCATGTCTGAATAGTTTTTATCTGTCTCAGTGTTATTTGTGTGCCTGCTAACATTTAAAGAAGGATTTGTCGACAAGAGAAAACTATTTTGTTGTTATGAATGTTGTTATTAGAAAAACGAAATACACTTCGATTCATGTGGACAAATCACAATGTCTTTATATTAGTTGAATTTGTTTCTGAGAAATTATCACTATATCGTTTGCCGTGATCCACGCTGTGCCATCTTTGCCACATGGCCCAGCTCTGGCTGAAAGGGTACATGCCATTGCCGACAGGAGGCCAGCAGTGCCAGCTTGAGGCTACATTTGGGCCAAGACCGTTTGCTATGTGGGTGATCATGGATGGGAAAGGGACATCGAGGCTGTCCTTACTTGAGTGCACGGAGAGGATGAGGAAGACCATGATGACGCCCCTGAACCACCCAACCTTGAAGCAAGAGTGGGAGAACATGTGTGGGACATTCTGGCTATCGCTGTGTCTGCTCCATGAGCACGACCCAGCAAACAGGGGACGTCCCCCTTCACTTTTATTCACTTGAGATGCTTTGCTATCTTGTTAGTCAATAAAGAGAGAGATGTCTTTACTTTATATTTGCTTCAGGTATTAAACTTGGTAACACTTTAGAATACTGTTTCTTACTTACTGCATATCTAATAAGGAATTATTGAAGAACTAACAGGTAATTATTCATTAACACTTAACTCACTACTGTTAACTACTAAGGAAGATGTGTTAACTAATCAGTATGTAATACAATTTTATGATTGTGTTAAGTAACAGTTAGCTAATCAATAACTGATGTATTCTTTCATAACTCCTGAAGAACTACTATTAATTATCTACTAGTTAAGGTTCAAGAAAAATAACTATGAAGTAACTACTAATGAACAGTCATACACAATTACATTGAGTTGTGACCCTTTCATATAAATGTTATTAGCAGTAGTAGTAGTAGCAGTATGAAAATGCAATATTAATAAATGCAAAAAAAATTATAGAGGTTTCGCCTGTGTAATGAATTGTTGTGAGTGTGTTTTGTAAGAAATCAGCTTCAGATAGTAACCCCACCACCACTCCAGTGTCATGCGATAAATTACCTTAGTTTTTATATTTTATATACAGTACTGTATGTGTACATCCTCAGCAGATACCATATTACCATTAATTCAATCCCTGTATGTAAGGCAAGGACTGAGGGAAAATGAGAATACAGGTAACCCATTAGTAATTAATAAAGAATTATCAAATAATTCTGCAGGACTTATTTCGAACCTGAAACAGTAGGCCTATTCTAATCTGACAATATTGGACACCCATTAGTAATTAATAAAGAATTATTCGATAATTCCGCAAGAATTACTTAGAACCTGAAACAGTATTCTAAAGTGAAAATATAGGGAACCCATTAGTAATTAATAAATAATTATCAAATAATTCTGCAGGACTTATTTTGAACCTGAAACAGTAGGCCTATTCTAAAGTGAAAATATAGTGAAACATTTAGTAATTAATAAAGAACTAATTACTCGTGCGGGAGCTGGGCTCAGGGAAACTGCAGTTAACTTCCCTATGTTAACTTAGGCGATAACACAACACAAAAACTACCCAAGACTAAAAAACAAAAAAACAAATATGACCCAACAGCTTCATCCCAATGTTTTGGTAAATAAATAAATAAATTAATTAATTAACAAACCACAATTTTACAGAGTTTACTGTATCTGTAGTAAGTTGGATAGTTATGGCAAGACAGTGGAGTTGGGGTTCCTTTCCGAAGCAGATTTCCTACAGAACATGTGCAAAAGGCAATTATTTACCATACAGGCAAAAACATAAGGGGTAAGAACCAGAAAGGCGTAAGTGACATTTCACCAACTTTACAGGGGGGCCAAAGCAAAAATTTACCATTGGTTGATCTGACTTTGTGCACTGATTTCAATCGTTTATAATAAAAATTTGTACACTCATGGATGACAGTATACTTTTGCCAGTAGAAAGAGCTCAGCAAGAGTTTTCATTATATATATATATATATATATATATATATATATATATATATATATACACATTTCACCCAAAATGTCACTTAAACCCTTCTGGTTCTCACCCCTCGTTTTGTACAATTATAGTAATGAGTCCTTTTGGGTGTGCAGCAAACAAAATGCATATTTCATTTCCATTATAGGCTAATAATAATAGTAGTGGACTGTAACAAAGTTGCTACTGTAGTAGTACTTTGTACTTGTCATTTTACTCAAGTAATTTTGAAAATGAATAGGCCTACTTATAATTTTATTGGGGTATCTGTACTTTTACTCAAGTACTTGATTTGTGGGCCACAACCTGATTATTATAGTGACTATATGCGTATAACTGTTCAGTAGTAGTTATTTCATAGTTATTTTTCTTGAACCTTAACTAGTAGATAATTAATAGTAGTTCTTCAGGAGTTATGACAGAATATATTAGTTATTGATTAGCTAACTGTTACTTAAAGGGATAGTTCACCCAGAAATGAAAATTCTGTCATGATTTACTCACCCTCAAGTAGTTCCAAACCTGTATGAATGTGTTTGTTCTGCTGAACACAAAGGAAGATCTGGGGCACCATTGACTTCCATAGTATTTTTTTTCTACTATGGAAGTCAATGGTGCCCCAAAACAGCCTGGTTACAAACTTTCTTCAGAATATCTTCCTTTGTGTTCGGCAGAACAAAGACATTCATACAGGTTTGGAACTACTTGAGGGTGAGTAAATCATGACAGAATTTAAATTTTTGGGTGAACTATCCCTTTAACACAGTCATAAAATTGTATTACATACTGATTAGTTAACACATCTTCCTTAGTAGTTAACAATAGTGAGTTAAGTGTTAATTAATAATTACCTGTTAGTTCTTCAATAATTCCTTAGTTATGCAGTAAGTAAGAAACACTGTTGTCCACTTTTGTTGTCTGCTGATTTTTCTTGCGTCATGAATGAATAATTTCATCATTTTAGTTACAGACTGTCTGTCTGTCTACGTCAGTAACTGTTTTAACATTATTTTTGTTTGATATGTTGTTTTATAGTAGTTTGTATTTTGCAGAATAGACCTTTTTCACGGACGTTCGAACGCACATCCGGTACAGCGATTGTTGTGGATAGATACTTCCGGCGAAATGGAGTCAGGCGCGCTAGCTTTCACAACCTCCTTGAAAAATTTACCAGCATTTACATCAGCGGATGTTTTTCGTCTCGTGGACCTTCATGCAATGGATCCACACTCAAAACTCAACAAAGGATATAAGTTCTTCCACGAAAATTACATCTTTAATTACGAAGATAAGTGACGAACCATAAATTAGCATTTAGCTAACGTGATACTGTAAATGTTATTTTTATGCTTACCTTTACCAAATTTAGACTCAAGAGTAGTTTAAAACAGATAAGATTAGTCAAAGGAGGTAGCATACCATATTGAATGATGATGTTTAATGTGATATGTATAACAATATGTTAATTTTTGTCATGCAATGTTCAGTGTCGAGTGTGAGAAACAGGGAGGTTATCGAGGTTGTAGGTGTTTTAGGTCGATGAGGAAGCGCGAGGAGACACATTCATTGCAGGTTACCTTAGAAAATGAAAAACCTGTTTATAAAACTAATCTCTTACACTAGAAGTTAAGAAATTATACGCTTAGCATGACACAATCCCTGTTTGCATTTTCCAATGCAGTACTAACGCTTATAGTGTAAGGGATAGTTTTAAATTGTTTTTTTTTTCATGCTGCGGTTGCAGATTTCTATATTGATGTTGTTTTTCCTTTCATTAAAAATGTTGTTTGATGGTTCTCATCAATGTTCTCTCTGTAGTATAAGCCTCACTTTATAAATATGTACTGATATTCGCTTTTGTCTTTTACTTTAGATCAGTTTAAAAGCTGACACAGTGCCTGTTGAGCTCACAAGCTCGTCTTGCACATGCACTGCAGGCAAAGTACTGTGCAATCATCTTGTAGCTATGCTTTTCCAGCAGCTGCAGACCGTACCACCAACTATGGCATCCACAAGCATGCTGCAAACATGGCATAGACCAAGGACACAGGTAGCATAACCACAAGCCAAGCTGCACACTAGTATTGCAAAGTAACGGTAGATAATTGTAAATTTACAGTGTTTCTATTGTTGTTTTTCAGGGGATTACTGCAGAGACTATGGATCAGTTGGTTGTGAAAAAAACCAAGGATCTCTTCCAGAAGTGTATGCAAATCTACTCTCTAAAGAGCATACACAGGTAATAAAGAACAATTTCATTAATAGAGATTGAGTAATGTTCCTGTTGAGGCAGGAGTTTATGGAGCAAGATTAGTCTCAATAATAATTCATGCAAAAGACACTATGCACACATGCATAGCCAAATTTACATGCATGAAACCGAATTCATGTGAATGAAAAATATTATATTCAGAAAAAAACAATTCAAGTACTCAAAATAAAAATATGTATTCATAAAATGTTTCTCAAACACAAAACAGTTTACAGTTTTGTCTTGAATTGCTTTCCTAACATGTTTCCAAACATGTTATTTGTTTTTAGGTCCCCTCCCTGACCCAGCTGTACTGGCTGTTGGAGAAGCTGTAAAAGGACTCACTCCCCAACCTCTGATTTCCAGTGTGCTTAATGACTTCTCTGAACTGTCCTTAGTGGACTCCAGATTCGGTCCTGTGCCCCGAGGTTCCGTGCTCTCCTACCAGTGCCCTCCTCTCATGACCAAAATCAAGGTGAAACACCCAGATGCTCCTTTGTACCCAAAACTCCCTATTGACGGTGCTGCATTTCCAAGGAGTCTGCACTTCGTCCCAAGCTGCCACCAGTTCCTCCATTTGGAGAGCCTAAGTGTCTCAATGGAGTTGGCAGCTGTAATAGAGGAGCAAACTCAAGACCAATCAGAGTGTCCATTATAGAAGGAAATGCGCAAGCCGAGAGTGACAGCTGGCAGGTTTCATGAGGCTTCTCATGTGCGAGGGGAGACATCTGGCCAGGCACTGGCAAGACGGATACTCAAGGGCACAAAGCAAACTCAGGCAATGAAAACAGGCCTTGACAAGGAACCTGAGGTACTGGAACGTTACTCTGATCTGTTTAATGTTAATGTCTCACCTTGTGGTTTTGTGGTACACCCGGATGCTCCCTACCTTGGTGCCAGTCCTGATGCCAAAGTTTATGACCCTAATGCAGATCCCTGTTTCGGACTTGCTGAGGTGAAATGCCCTGATGTTCATACAGTTTCTGAGGCTAGGCATATTAAGATTGTGAATGGACAGGCAACCCTCAAAAAATCCCACAAATTTTACTGGCAGGTTCAAGGTCAATTGGCTGTAACTGGACTCAGTTGGTGTGACTTCATCACTGACACTAAAGAGGACTTAACAGTCGAAAGAGTGTCAAGTCAAGTCAAGTTGAGCTTTATTGTCATTCCGCTACATGTGGGGACATGCAGTGGAACGAAATGTCGTGCCTCACAGGACCACGGTGCTACATAAATACAACAATGAAGAAAAACACTATAAACCTATACACAGACTAACCTACTGACAGATGTTGACTAAGTTTTCTATATATAAATGTGTACCCTATACAACTAAGATAAAGATAAAAAATACAAACTATACAAACTATGCGAATGCTTCACATAAATACTGTACATGTGCAGAGAGAAACATTGTGAGTCAAGCAGCTGGCTGGGGAACAGTATAAGATGATTTGTAGAGGTGCATGAGCATGTAAACATACATATATTTCTGAGTCTTTTGTGGGATTGTATACATATATCAATGTAAGAAAAGTGACTAGTGCATAGAGGAGAGTGTGTTACTACAGGTGGTTTGTACGGGCCCACTCACCTGTGTGTAGCACACTTGAATTGCACAAAAAAATTTCACAGTATTTTTCTTTGATGAGGTGAGGTGAGGTAAGGTTGGGGGGGGGGGGGGTTTGGAGTGGGGGGGCATGTTTCAGGAGGTAGGGTGTTGCATGGGGTTTCAGAAGGGGTTGGGGTGATCTGAGTTCAGGGCTCTCACAGCCTGGGGGAAAAAGCTGTTGAGCAGTCTGGCGGAGCGGGCTCTGATGCTCAGGTACCGTCTTCCTGATGGTAGGAGCTGGAAGAGACTGTGGGAGGGGTGGGTGGGGTCCTTCACGATGCTGTTGGTTTTGCTGGAGCATCGTGCAAGGAAAATGTCCAGGATGGATGGGAGAGGGGCACCGATGATCTTTGAGCCGTGTTCACTGTCCGCTGGAGGGTCTTGCGGTCAGCAGCACTGCAGTTCCCGTACCAGACAGTGATGCAGCTGGTCAGCACACTCTCAATGGTGCCCCTGTAGAATGTGGTGAGGATGGGTGGTGGGAGACTTGCTCTTTTCAGCCGGCGGAGAAAGTCTAGGCGCTGTTGTGCCTTCTTGGAGAGTGACATGGTGTTGGTGGTCCAGGTGAGATCCTCCGTGATGTGCACCCCCAGGAATTTAGTGCTGCTGACTCTCTCCAAAGTCGAGCTGTCGATGGTCAGTGGGGTGTGGTCAGTGGAGTTCCTACTCCTGAAGTCCATCACAACCTCCTTTGTCTTCTCCACATTTAGGGACAGATTGCTGGCGCCACACCATTCAGCCAGCTGTGCCACTTCCTCTCTGTAGTGTGTTTCATCGTTGTTGCTGATGAGACCTACCACTGTTGTGTCATCAGCAAACTTGATGATGTGGTTGGAGCTGAACTTGGCAGTGCAGTCATGGGTCAGCAGCGTGAATAGCAGCGGGCTGAGCACACAGCCTTGTGGGGCACCTGTGCTTAGTGTGGTAGTGCTCGAGGTGTTGTGGCCGACACGGACTGACTGAGGTCTTGGGGTCAGTGCTATGGGACGGTAGTCGTTTAAACAGGACACAGGTGATTTCTTTGGTACCGGTATGATTGTTGTGGATTTTAGACATGTGGGGATGACTGCCTGGCTCAGCGAGGTGTTGAAGATTTCTGTTAGGACATCCGTCAGCTGTGCAGCACAGTCTTTCAGTACACGGCCAGGTATGTTGTCAGGACCCGCAGCCTTTCGTGGGTTAATCCTGGATAGGGTCTTCCTTATGTGGGCTGCAGACAGACAGAGCGCCTGGTCGTTGGGAGGTGTGGGCAGTTTTTGTGCAGGTGTGTCGTTCTGCATTTCAAACCATGAATAAAAGTGGTTGAGTGTATCGGGGAGCGATGGATCATCATCACAGGCCTGTGGCGAGGGCTTGTAGTCAGTGATGGTCTGAATGGCTTGCCACAGGCTCCGTGTGCCTCTGCTGTCCGTGAAGTGATTATTGATTTTTTGAGCATGTGACCGTTTTGCATTTTTGATGCCACAGGACAGATTGGCTCTTGCTGTATTGAGGGCTGCTTTGTCTCCTGATCTGAATGCTTCATCTCTGGTTTTTAGCAGCCCACGAACCTCTGCTGTCATCCACGGCTTTTGGTTTGCACGTGTGGTGATGGTCTTAGTGGCTGTCACATCATCCTTGCACTTTTTGATGTAAGCAGTCACAGTTTCAATGTACTCCTGCAGGTCTGTGTGGTTGTTGTAGGTGGCCGCCTCTTTAAACATGTTCCAGTCTGTGCACTGAAAGCAGTCCTGTAGTGTTGAAGTAGCATTTTCTGGCCAGATTGTGATGAGTTTTTGAACCGGTTTGGCGAGTTTCAAAAGTGGTCTATATGCTGGGATTAGCATAACAGAGATGTAGTCTGAGTACCCGAGGTGGGGGCGGGGTACAGCTTTGTAAGCGTTCTTTACGGTTGTGTAAACAAAGTCCAGCATATTATTTCCTCTTGTTGCAAAGTTAACATGTTGGTAGAACTTTGGCAAAACTGTCTTTAAATTTGCGTGGTTGAAGTCACCGGCTATGATGAAAAAGCCGTCGGGGTTATTTGTTTGTTGTTTGTATAGTTATTTTATTCAATGTATTGTTTTAATGATTTCAAGATTTGTATCATATGCATTATATCATATATATATACACCTGCCATACATTATATATAAATGCAATTTATATATATTTTACCTTAACAGTCTATTTTCAATAAATTGTTTATGAAAATGCAACTGTTACACGTTTTCAACAATTCATAACTACTATTTACATATTAAACTGTACAAAGTGAAAAATATTATAAAGCAATAAGCCCCGTGAAGCCATGGTTTACAGTGTATTTCTAACAGCTAAGGGGCGTTGTTAGGCACGATACAAAGCGAACCCCCTTAGCTGTTATAAATTCACTGTAAACCATGGATTCATGGGGCTTATTGCTTTTATAAAACAGTTATTCCATATACGTAGTAAGGTTTCACAAAATAAAACAGAGCAAATAAAGTGTAATCATATTAATAAAAACAGTATTCTTCCACCAAACAATGTAGCTCCTCGGAAACAGTTGTGGTTGCAACAAAGTGCCAAGCAACACACAAAGTAAACAAAGGTGTAGGTTTGTAGTGTACAATCCCAAATCAGACAAAGTTGGGACAGTATGGAAAACGCAAATAAAAAAAGAAAGTAGTGATTTCTAAATTTACTTTGACTTGTATTTCATTGCAGACAATATTTAACCAATTTACCTCATTACTAGCCCTAAATTGCTCCTGTCCCAACTTTTTTTGGAATGTGTTGCAGGTCTGAATGACATGAAAGGATGTATATTTACAAATGACATGAAGTTGACCAGACAAAACATGAAATATTTTGTGTTCATATTGTGTGCAATGAAATACAAGTCAAAGTAAATTTAGAAATCACTACTTTCTTTTTTTATTTGCATTTTCCATACTGTCCCAACTTTTTCTGATTTGGGGTTGTAATTTACAACAGCTTTGAACGCAGCTCAACCAATCAGAATCAAGGACCGGAACTATCCCTTTTATAATACAAAACACACAACAGATAAAGATATATTACATTAAAGCCACACTTTAAAATGATCTGGCTATGATGCACTTGCCGATTTGTGACCTTTAACATCAAGCGGACACTGAAAATTGCTCATCAGGCAGCAGTTAGTCCACAGCTGGTTAACTGTTCCAGACATGGTCAAAGGCACAGTGGTGTCCCAGATGTGAAACTCTTTCACTCTTCTGATGGCTCTCTCAACAAGAATTCGAAGGCGTGCTATGGCTTGTGTTCTCTCTGCATCTTCTTTGCTGAACTGAGCTGCCGTTTTAAAAGGTGGCATGATGAGTTTGGCCCCTCGCTCTGCCAGCATGCTCTTGATGGTGAATCCTTTGTCAGCCATGTAAGCATCCCCTGGCTCCAACAAGTCAAGAATCCCTGACAGTTTTGTCAGCTCTTGATCGGAGATGGAACCTGTGAACAAGTTGGATACAAATGTAACTGCTCCACATGGGGCAACACCAATCAACCCCTTGAAGGTGGTGGTATTCTTGAATGAAGAAAACACCTCCGACAGGAGCGTAAGCGAAGATGGATTATGGCACCTTATCTCTGTGCAATCAACAGTGATGGGAATAACGGCGTTATAAATAAACAGCGTTATTGTTTTCAGTAACGAGTAATCAAACAAATTACTGTTTCCCCGTTACAACGCCGTTACCGTTACTGACAATAAAATGCGGCGTTACTATATATTATCATTTTATTTTTCAGTTCATCTGAATGGATGCACAGTGTCTTTGACGTACCGTAAACTCTAGTGTGAAGCGCACGGCTCGCCGTAGCTTTGTCTCACACACACACACACACACGCACACGTACACGCACACGCACACACACACGCACACGCGCGCAAAGAAAGATACAGAGCGAGAGAGTCTTTCATAACATGCAGAATTGACGCGCTACATGTAAACGATATTCTTTGTTGTGTTTTCCTGTCAAAATAACGGAGTTCCTTTTGGAATTCTTCAGCTTTTAAAAACTGCCGAGTTTTCTGCTAGTGGGCAGAACTAATGCGCAAATGACAATCTCATTGGCCGGCGCTCACCTATTATCATCCCTGTTTTGATTTCAGCAAATCAATTCGAGTGAACCCATACAACGTGATTAATATTCATGAACCCAGCAGCTCCTTTATCCTTAGTGCGTTTTATATTGTTATTAGTGGTATAATTCATAGTAGTTTTGTTATCTTATCAATTTTTCCCCCTTTTTTATAGAAACACTAAATGACAAACAATATCTTAAGCACCACCACCAGTCCTAAGTTCAGTCAACATGACAAATATGAATTCATACTTGGTTATTCTAATTACTAAAGTTCTATCATCATATAATGCTAAATTATCATAATATCATATTATAATGATTGACTAACTGATGCTAAGTGTCAGTAGATAAATAGTGTCGATTAATGTACAATGTTTTATAATAATAATTTATTCTATTAGTGTCCATTTCATTCATTTAACGTATTTAATATTGGGGCATCCAAGTTATTTGACATTTAAACATTTTTTTTTTAAAAAAGTAACGCAATAGTTACTTTCCCTGGTAATTAGTTACTTTTATAATGATGTAACTCAGTTACTAACTCAGTTACTATTTGTGAGAAGTAACTAGTAACTATAACTAATTACTTTTTTAAAGTAACGTGCCCAACACAGGCAATCAATGATGACCCTCACCTCTGGACAAAACTGCCTAAACTTCTCAGGCATGGTGGAATTCACGTCCTGTCTGCTCATCCATATTGGTAAAGATCCAAGGATAAGGTAAAGATAATTAGCCCACGTTATGATGATGCGGCTGACAGTGGAGAGACTAACTTTGAAAATGTCAGCTAACATTTTCTCTTTCAGTCCTGCAGAATCACGACAGCAGTATAAGAAAAACTCATCAATCAGTGGCAAGCTGCGGTGATGACTTTGAAAGGCTTCCATTCCAGCTGTCTGTCCCTTCTTCTGGGCTTTAGACCAGTAGATCAACATGGACGCAGAGGGCTCAATCGCTTTCCAGAATGCTTGGAAGAACTCTTCAGATGGAAACCTGGTGTAGAAACGTACGTCTTCATCTGAAGCGCAAAATCTCTGAAACTGTGACAGAGAGTGGCCTATTCTCAGCTGCATGACCTCAGTTTTCAGTCTTCTGACTTCAGCTTCCAATTCTTGTATACGGGCAGCTGCTGCATCCTGTGCACCTAGATTCACAAAAAGTAATAGATTAAAATAATGAAAAAACAATTATTACTCATTTAAATGAACAAATATTACAAATTTCACCAACTCAGACACTGTGTTCATTAAAGTAACAGCAACAGCATTATTTTAACAATGCCTATATAAATGGCATTCAGCTTGATATGTCTACATAGAAATGTGCAAAGTTGTGTGACATGGTATATTATTTTAATTTTTTTTCTTGAACGTTAAATTATGTCATGAATAAAGTAAAACTAAGATTGAAAGTGAAAGGATTTAACAAAAATTATTATTATAAAGTAATATATTTTTAATAAAGCTTAAAGGAAAATGTGCTTCATACTTTGTGCTTTCAGGAATGCAAACATACCTGGAAGAGGAGTGATTGCATAGTCATGGTCTGCTGCTCCAGCTGTTACCTCAGGAATGATGTCACCGTCGTCTTCTTGATCATCGTCAGAGGAAAGGATGGGACAAGCGTCAAGTCCATGTCGAGCTCTAACTCTTTTGTACACCGACTCTCGTGATGTTTCTCCCCAGTTGTTCCAAAGAAATCGGGACGGAACGGCCCCTTTCTGAGACGTTTTCGACCAGTAGCAGAAGTGTAATCAGCGTCAGTGAAGTGCCGGCTACAAACAAAAGTACTACTTCTGAGGATCATAAACGTAGGAGATTGATCGTGTCAAATAGCATGCACCCACTTATTTGTGTCATATTCAAAGCTGGGGAATGCGTGAAAACTTAAATATGGTTGTTGCTGCTTATTGTTTGAGCAATGAGGGACGCTACAGTGACACCTCGATGTTGCTTCAGCCATTGTTGTTTTGACCGGAAATCGCTTTACACAACTAACGGTTCTTCCACATTCGAAAACCCGGAAGCGTGAAAAAGGCCTATTTGGTGCATTTTTGATCATCTACCGTTGGTTTCGCCTCGCGGTGATGACATCATCTTTCGCGCAGGCTTCAGTGTTGAGTTTCTGAGCTGAGCAGTTCACACTATGTTACGTAGGCATAATTGTAAAATACACGTTTCTTATTTTGTTTAATCAACATTTTTACGGCGTCATTTTTTAATAGTTTTTATGGTCTCAGTGCTATTTGTGTGCCTGCTCACATTTATAGCTATCTAAAGGGTTCTATTCAGGGTCCTCTCCTTTTCTCCTTATATATGCTTCCACAAACACAAATTATCATATCATCTCTATATGCCGATGACACTCAACTTTATTTTCCTGTTAAAAACAATAATTGTTCTTTGTCTACTCTGTTTGCATGTCTTCAGGACATTATCATGCTGGATGGACTTGAATTTTTTACAGTTAAATAATGATAAAACTGAAATAATGGTTTTTGGTCCAACGGCTGTGTCCTCCGGCATTGTCAAGCAGCTTGGCCCTCTGTCATGAAATGTACGTGATCGTGTTAGAAACCTTGGCGTTGTCTTTGATTCTGCGTTGTCTTTTGATAAGCAGATTAGTACTGTTGTGAAAAGCAGTTTCTTTCAATTAAGATCAATTGCTAGAATCAAGAAGATGCTTTCCATGAAGGAGCTTCAAACTGTAATTCATGTGTTTATAACTTCAAGGTTGGATTACTGTAACTCACTTTATCTGGGTCTGCCTAAATCATCTTTGAACCGATTGCAATTGGTGCAAAATGCGGCAGCAAGATTATTGACTGGCACCAGAAAACGTGAGCACATTACCCCAGTTCTCGCCTCTCTACACTGGCTCCCGGTTCAGTTTCGTGTTGATTTTAGCTGCATCACTAGCTGCATCACTGTGTGGTATGGTGCCTGCAACGCGTCCTGCCGCAAGTCCCTTCAACGGATAGTGAGAGCAGCTGAGAAGATCTTTGGTGTCTCTCTCCCCTCCCTCCAGGACATTTACAACACCCGTCTCACCCGCAAAGCCCTCAGCATTGCAGGTGATCCCACCCACCCGACACACAACTTCTTCAGTTTGCTGCCATCAGGGAGGAGACTGAGGAGACTGAGGAGTCTCCCCCCCCCCCCCCCTTACAAACTGTTACCCGCACCAGTCACTTTGTGCAGCACTGGACTGATCACTACCTCATCCAGCATTGACTGTAAACTACCTCTTCTGACAGTCTGATAAAAGACTGTTATTTTTTTGCACTACACATATATCTGCACAGTTTTGTTTTATTTAACTGGTTTGCACTCTATCTGCCATGTGCCTTATGCCACTTTATCTATCTCTTTTTTTATTTTTTTTATTTTTCTACAATGTCCTCATTTGTATATCTGTATAGTTTGTATGTACATATGTTTAAACTATTTATCTGTATTTAAACGTCTACTGTCAGTGTTTAATGTTAACTGTATGCACCAAGGGTCTGAGAGTAACGCAATTTCAATTCTCTGTATGTATGTACTGTACATGTGGAAGAATTGACAATAAAGCAGACTTGACTTGACTTGACTTGACTTTAAGATTTAGCTTTTTGTTTTTAAAGCTTTACATGGTTATGCTCCCCAGTATATCTGTAGTCTCCTAATTCTGCTTTCCACCTCTAGATCTCTTTGGTCGTCTAGTCAATCTCTTCTCTCAGTCCCTCGTTCACATTTTAAAACAAAAGGCGACCGGGATTTTGCAGTGGCAGCACCTATAGGCTCTGGAACAGTCTTCCCCTCCACATAAGATCTTCTCCTTCTATTTCTTTGTTTAAATCTACTTTGAAAACCCATTTCTATTCTGTATGTTTTAATTCTGTTTGAGGGTGTAACATTATATTTGTCCCTTTGTTTGTCTTGATTGGGTATGCTTTTACTTTGTTTTATATTTGTTGTACAGGACTTTGGTTGCAACTCCTGTTGATTTTAAATGTGCTTTATAAATAAATAAACTAAACTAAATAAGGTTTTGTCTTGTTTCTCTTCACATACAAAACGACAAGCAGGAATTATTTTGTTAAGAATGTTGTTATTAGAAAAATTAAGTACATTTAGGTTCATGTGGACAAATCACAATGTCCGATAAACATAGCTGAAGATCGTTGTCCATGTCTTTATATATATATATATATATTTTTTGTCTGTATCACTTGAGAAATTATTTTTCAAGAGAGCACTTTAATAGGCTTTGAGTAAATATTGTGACACGAACAATCAGTTTCTATCAGCAAACACTCAGAATAAAGTGAGATGATCAGTTGATCCTGAATGGCTTGTTTAATGAGTGTTTATAGTCTGAGGATCATCAATATTATCAGCTGCTGAAAATCCTCTTTATTTCATGTCAATAGATCCTGTTTTCACCTCATTCATTATGCTGATGATGACTTCAGATCTGTTAATTGCCACATTAAGCTCATTTTATTGGTGTTAACAGACTTAGGCAAATTACACGATCAGCTATTGTGACATTACAAGATGTAACTTTCATGTAATGGAATTCTTT
The DNA here is from genome assembly GCA_023376895.1 of Aspiorhynchus laticeps. NCBI lineage: Eukaryota > Metazoa > Chordata > Actinopteri > Cypriniformes > Cyprinidae > Aspiorhynchus > Aspiorhynchus laticeps. The sequence goes on from JALXFT010003502.1 coordinate 101,338, forward strand.
AATACTGTTTATTCTTTAATACATTTTAGGTAAACAAATTATGAGAATAAAAGGGTGTTTGTGTGTGACAGAAGGGTCTTCATCTAAGGATAGAATATGATGAGCAAGTCTGAGAATGTGGTTACATGACCACCACCAATATTAAAAATGTTATTAAAAATGTCGCACTATTGGTGTAAAATATATATTTTTTACACCAATATTAATTGATACATAATTAATAACTAATTTTAAATTAATTAGCTGCCCAACATTTTTCACTCAACATTGTTATGATAAAATTTCCTTTCATTCCATCTCCTCCTTTTTAAAACTAAAGCACTTTTAAGACGCTGTCTTAAAAGCTCCCCACAACCCAGAAGAGACTGCACTCCAGGTAACACGCACAAAGGTTGTTAGAGCTTTGAGGAAAGTCAACCCCCGCAAGGCCATGGGGCCAGATCGTGTGGCACCGAGAGTCCTAAATGTATGTGCAGAACAGTTGGCAGAAGTGTACACAGACATTTTTAACACCTCTCTCTTACAAGAAACTGTTCCACGTATTTTCAAGTCCTCTATTATAGTGCTGCTTCCAAAAAAAAATAAAAAATAAATGCAACCATAATGAATGATTTTAGACCTGTGGCACTCACTCCGGTTGCCATGAAGTGTCTGGAGAAGCTGGTCCTGCAACACATAAATTCTGTGTTTCCAGACACAGTGGACCCTTTTCAGTTTACCTACTGCTCGGACAGATCAGTGGATGATGCAGTGGCACTGACACTTCACTCTGTCCTGCAGCACTTGGACACTTACAACGCAAACGCACGGCTACTATTTATGGACTATAGCTCTGCTTTTAATACGATCAGGCCGATGAAGCTGACATCTAAGCTGGTAGACCTGGGAGTACCGACACTCACCTGTAACTGGATACTGTATTTTATAATGGACGGGCCACAGGTGGCGAGGAAAGGAAAGAAGGTCTCTGCTGAGCTCACAGTGAGCACTGGAACCCCGCAGGGCTGTTGCCTCAGTCCCAAACCCTTCTCATTGTATACATATGACTGTAACTCCACCCAGGACAATAATATTAGTATCAAGTATGCGGATGATACAACCATCCTTGGCCTCATCAAAGGGAAGGGTGAATCGTCATACAGGGATCTGGTTCACAAGATCATTGTCTATGGAGAGAACACTGATCTGGTTCTTAACATAGACAAAACCAAGGAACTCATTATGGACTTCAGGAGGAGAGCACCCCCTCTGCAGCCTCATATTATCAAGGGGACTGAGGTGCAGCGGACTGTCAGCTAAAAGTTTTTAGGCCTTCACATTTCAGAGAACCTAAGCTGGGCTAAAAACACTTCATCAACAGTGAAAAGAGCTCAGCAGAGGCTGTATTTATTCAGACTGTTGAAGAAGGCCAGTCTTAGATGTCAGCCCCTCATCTGTGTCTATAGAGGCCTCGTCAAGAGTATTCTTACTAGTAGTATTATAGTGTAGCATGGCAATACCACCCTGGCTGAGAGGAAATCACTGCAATGGGTCATAAAAACTGCAGAGAGGGTTATTGGCTCCAACCTCCCTTCAATGGACTCTATATATACTCAGCACTGCAGACGGAAAGCACAGAGCATCCTCAAGGATAAACATCACCCAGCTCATGATCTGTTTAAATGGGTGGATACAGGCTACAACCTGAGACACGGCAGCAAGCCTGTGAGTATTAGTACTCACTGGGCCCATTTGTACAAGAGCTTCTTTCCAGCTGTTATGTTAGTGGCACAGGACATCAGGGAGGGAAAGAAGTATCCCATCCCATAACTCTCTTTTACTTTGGAGGACTAGCACTTTCTATCTCGCCTTTCTATGGACCCATGGACAGATATTTGTGTCTCCTATTATTCCCTTAAAATGTGAAACACTACCACAATGTGCAATATTAGTTATTTTTTTTTTTTTTCCCCCTCTCTATAAAGCTTGACTCTGCGAAAAACTCCAATGTACCTGTACTACAATTTACCTGTGCAAATGGCAATAAATTCACATTCAAACCAGTTGTAGCTGTCCTTGCTCTGGTCACACTAACCATGTGGGAAGCAGGTTCAATAACTCTAAAAAAAGGCCATAAATGGTTTTACATCTCAAATCTAGATTGAATGTAAGACATGTTTTCAGAAAATACACACTACACAATGTAATTATGACGCAAATTAGTTTATCTACACTGAACCTGAAGGTTACTTTAAAAATGTATAATGTATTGACATGCAAGTACTCTTAAAAATGATTTTAGCTGGGGTTTTAGCTTATTCTCCCTTGTGTCATTCTGAACCATTCTGAATTTCTTCTGTGGGGAAAAAAAAAAAAATTCTAAATAGCTGACTGACAATAACATTATTTACATTTCAGTATGCCAATGAAGAAAGTAAGCCATGGGTTTACAATGGCATATAGGTGAGTAAACACTCACCGGCCCCTTTATTAGGTACACCTGTTCAATTGCTTGGTAACACAAATTGCTAATCAGCCAATCACATGGCAGCAACTCAATGCATTTAGGCATCTAGATGTGGTGAAGACGACTTGCTGAAGTTCAAACCGAGCATCAGAATGGAGAAAAAAGGGGATTTAAGTGACTTTGAAAGTGGAATAGTTGCTGGTGCCAGACGGGCTGGTCTGAGTATTTCAAAAACTGCTGATCTACTGGGATTTTCATGCACAACCATCTCTAGGGTTTACAGAGAATGGTCCAAAAAAGAGAAAATATCCAGTGAGCAGCAGTTGTGTGGATGAAAATGCCACGTTGATGTCAGAGGTTAGAGGAGAATGGTCAGACTGGTTAGAGATGATAGAAAGGCAACACTAACTCAAATAACCACTCGTTACAACCAAGGTATGCAGAACACCATCTCTGAACACACAACACGTCAAACCCTGAAGCAGATGGGCTACAGCAGGGTGCCGCTCCTGTCAGCTAAGAACAGGAAACGGAGGCTACAATTCGCACAGGCTCACCAAAATTGGACAATAGAAGATTGGAAAAACGTTGCCTGGTCTGATGAGTCTCGATATCTGCTGCAACATTCAGATGGTAGGGTCAGAATTTGGCATAAATAACATGAAAGCATGGATCCATCCTGCCTTGTCTCAATGGTTCAGGCTGGTGGTGGTGGTGGTGTAATGGTGTGGGGGATATTTTCTTGGCAAACTTTGGGCCCCTTAGTACCAATTGAGCATTGTTTAAATGCCACATCCTACCTGAGTATTGTTGCTGACCATGTCCATCCCTTTATGACTAAAGTGTACCCATCTTCTGATGGCTACTTCCAGCAGGATAATGCACCATGTCACAAAGCTCAAATCATCTCAGACTGGATTCCTGAACATGACAATGAGTTCACTTTACTCAAATGGCCTCCACAGTCACCAGATCTCAATCCAATAGAGCACCTTTAGGATGTGGTGGAACGGGAGATTTGCATCATGGATGTGCAGCCGACACATCTGCAGCAACTGCGTGATGATATCATGTTATTATGGACCAAAATCTCTGAGGAATGTTTCCAACACCTTGTTGAATCATTGCCATGAAGAATAAAGGCAGTTTTGAAGGCAAAAGGGGGTCCAACCCGAACTAGCAAGGTGTACCTAATAAAGTGGCCAGTGAGTGTATGCTTTAGTTTTATTTTTGGGCAATCATATATACAAACTCGTAAACACATATTGCCCAGACCCACAGAAGAGGTTTTTAAACAAACAGGCAACCACAGCGAGAGAAAATTCACAATAGGCCTACATTGTGCTCGGTAGTAATATAGTAATGTATATAAGGGTTTAGATCTTACCTAGTCTAGAACCGTATGCTGTCGTCATTCTTGAAGTGGCGACTGCAGACTGTAATATCATAAGTGATGTTAAAATCCTCACATCTACTACTCTGAATACACTTATTGCGAGTTTCTTCATCCAGGGGAGAAGTGTGAAAAAACTTTTGAGAAGCGTCACAAAACGGGACATGGAACTCTTCATTGAATAATTATATTACTGTGGTATACTTAATTTGATATTCACACATTTAATTGCTATAATATATATATATATATATATATATATATATATATATATATTAATTGTTCATTGACAAAAGTTTGTGCTGGTAATGCACTCACACTATGGCTGAATACAGACCGCTTTTATCAAGCTTTTATGCGCCCTGAGATTTCACCGGAAATACTTAGGCTGTGTGCCAAGCATAGAGTCCACTGGATTGATGTTCTATTGATTCATTATTTAAATTTTGAAAATTTCAAACTAAAAGTTACACAGTGCACCTATAGCACAGTATATTACATTTACATTTACATTTATGCATTTAGCAGACGCTTTTATCCAAAGCGACTTACAGTGCATTCAGGCTATACATGTTTTATCACTATGTGTGTTCCCTGGGAATCGAACCCACAACCTTTTGCGCTGCTAACGCAATGCTCTACCACTGAGCCACAGGAACACCTATTAAAATATATTAAAATATATGATGTTTTATTAACAAAGTTCGGGAGGAGCACGTTCAGATAATTAACCTAATTAACACAAGAGGATCACAATCAGTTATCAACCCAGTTAACAAGATAAGAGGCATGTACATACACAGCAGACTTACCCCTGTTCCTTGACAGTTTTCCAGCATCCCTCCGCCACCCCTTCTCCGCACTTACAACTATTCCTGTCCTAACCTATGGGGGGGTATTCAGGGTTCGGGCCAAAGTTCCGAGCTCGGAGCCCTCCCCTCGGACAGCACGCCAAATACGCATAAACTTTATTCTATTTATTATATGTAAGTGTGAACTAGTGAAATGGCAGTTAGTTTAAAAAGATCTTAAACATACCTTAAATAACACTTAACATACTTGTACTTAGTTGGTCTGAAATAAGACATTTAATATGCACTTAGTATAGTACAATTTAAAAGTACAGTAATACTGCGTATATATACACTGCCCTCCAAAAGTTTGGAAACACCCCTGGCAAAGTGTGGTTTTGGACCTTCCAACAAGACAATGAGACAACAAGAAAGGCACACTTCCAAGCTCTGCAAATCCTATTTGGAGAGGAAACAATCAGCTGGCATCATGTCTGACATGGAATGGCCTCCCCAATCACCCGACTTCAACCCAATTGAGCTACTATGGGAGGAACTGGACCGTGATGTCCGTAAGAAGTGACCAACCAGTGTGAATCATCTTTGGGCAATCTTTCAGGAGGCTTGGAGTAATATATCAAGTCAATGTTTGAATAAACTGACAGCTCGGATGCCCAGATTATGCCAACCCAGGCTCATTGGAAATACGTGTTTCTACATACATTTCTGCAACAGCGTAATTATGTACCTTGCAGCACGTTTCGCGGCAGTTTCAAAGTGAAATGTCCAGAGAGTGGCACTAAAACACACGTTTAATACGTGACCGTGACACGCTTTTATTATGTTGGTACAGGCACGTATTGCAGTGTTTTTATTATGCTGCTTGAGGTATGTTTTGCCGCCATTCATAATTCAAATATCCGGTGAGTGTCGCTAAAGATTAAGCTCTATGAAGTTGGAAGTATCCCCTACACCAAACCCTAACCTAAACCTACCCAAAAGTGTTAACAAATGCAAAAGTAATATAAAAACGTATTTGCTGCTGCAGCCATGCTATTTTAACTTCCTTATGCAGATTTGAGCTGTTTTGTTGAACTGTAGTTTGACGGGTTTCGTACCGGAGCTCTTCTTTGATTTCAACTGGAAACTGCAGGGAATCGTACATATAGGTACATTTTTTTCAGTTTTGCAGAAATGTATGTAGAGACACGTATTTTCAATGAGCCTAGGTTGGATTATGCAGAGCTGTAATAGCTGCTAATGGTGGATATTTTGATGAATCGAAAATGTAATTTTTTTTCTATGTATAAACTGTTTATGTAATAAAATATGTTTTCGTAGTTTGTGTTGTCCCTTATCAGTGCAAAATTATCACAAATTAAAAAGGATTCATGCCAATATTGTCCAAAAGCCCACTTTTCTAGGGCGTTTCCAAACTTTTGGAGGGCAGTGTATAATCTAGATAAAATCTGAGCTCTCTCTCTCTTATTCATTCTTTAATGGCTTTTTTATATCGTTCTCCTGTTAAATTCCTTTTCTCTTTCTCTCTATCATGTTTTTGTCTTTCTTCCTCCATCTTCGTGTTCATTCTCTCCATTTCTTGTTTAAGTCTGATTATATTCATTCCACATTGCCTGTTCTTTCTTTCTCATTTCTCATCCTCCTCTTCTCTTTGTTTTTCCTGTTGTTTCTGTTTCTCCCAGTCCTCTCGTTCTCTCTTCAGCTCCTCTCGTATCTTTCCCTCGTGTTCCTCACTATCTTTAATGTATCTTCTATATATTTCTTCTCTCTCTCTAAATTCTTCTTCTTTTCTCTTTTTCTCTTTCTCTCTTTCTCATGATTCTATTTTTCCTCCTCCATCATCATCATCTTCATCCTCTTTTTCTCTTCTTCATGTTTAAACTGAAGATCTTCTCTCTCTCTGACTTCTCTCCATCTCTTGTTTAAGTCTCTGATTATGTTCATCCCACATTGCCTGTTCTTTCTTTCTCCATTTCTCCTCCTCTTCTTCTCTTCTTTGTCTCTCCTGTTGTTTCTGTTTATCCCATTCCTCTCCTTCTCTCTTCATCTCCTCTCGTATCTTTCTCTATTGTTCCTCACTATCTTTAATGTATCTTCTATATCGTTCCTCTCTCTCTCTAAATTATTCTTCTCTTCTCTTTATCATTATTCTGTCTTTCTTCCTCCTTCATCATCTTCATTTTATTTTTCTCTTCTTTATGCTTCTTCATCAGTTCTTCTTTTTCTCTGTTCACTTGCTCCACTCTCTCCATCATGGTGTTTCTAGTTGAACTTTTTCCAGCTCCAGTTTTTCCCAGCAGCACAATCCTCAGTTCACCTTCTCTTTCTCTTGAATCTAAAGATAGATAAAAAAATAAAATAAAAAAAATTGTTGAATTTCAAGTGAAGATTGTCAATTGTCCAGTTCATCAGAGAATATTGTGTATAATTTATACGGAAGCATCATGTGCTGATCATATTATTTCTTCAAAACTCTGCATATAATATTATTGTTTTGTCTCACAAATCTGTTAACTTTAAAAACCATGAAAAGTGTTTAATTCATGGAGATTTCCTAATCATTACCTTGTGACTGAAACCATGTCTCTAATTCTGTCTACTGTTTTATAATTGAAAAACTGCAGTGGCATGTATAAAGACTAAATAGTGTGTAGTAGAACCCTTCAATAATTTGGTAAATATTTTTCCTCAAACGGGGGGGGGGGGGGGGGGGGGGACTAGAAAAATGTCTGCAGGAATCTCATTTTTCATGGTATCTTCTTCAGATTTGAAATATAAACTCATGAGACATGTGACTTTCAACCCATTACTTTTCTGGATTGCTCCAGGACTGATTTCATGTATTTTTATGTGAAATAAAAAAAAAATCAGTGTGGTACAATTTTTATCAAGGCACTTCAGTGTCTATAACTTTTTATATTTTTGAGCATTATCAACTCTGGATGATGGATAGTAAAGGCCAAAGGGTCTTCTTTCCAAAGACACCACAATTGTGTGTGTGGCACACTGAAGTCAGGAGCTGTTACCATTTTAAGTTAGTTAGTCATTTTCAGCTGTGATTCCCAATATGGGGGGTGCAGGTTAACAGGTTATAACTTAATGCCTTTTGAAAATCAGATTATGACTTGATTCACTTAACTATTGACAGTATCGTAAATTTTGACATGGGGTGCCCAAAATTATGCACAGTAACAGAATATCTGTTGCTTTGATTCAGTTGTCTAGCACGCTGAATATTGAATCTCAGTGTAATGCAGTGATATTGCTGATAAGTAGCAAGCCCTGTGTTTCCCATAAATTGATTTATTTGTGGCGGCCCGCCACAAATAGTTTTTCCAAAAGGCCTTAACTTCACTGAACAAACATGAGCACTTTACATTTCAAAATCTAAATACGGCGCAGGTGTTTTATGAAAGTGAAAGTGAAGTGATGTGTGGCCAAGTATGGTGACCCATACTCGGAATATACCTTATATATATATATTTATAACTTTGAAGGGAACTGAGTGTCTTCAGGAAAGATTTGATATAATTTTCATTTCATAATGCCTGATAAATGCCTGCTAAATTCATAATGCCTGATATATTTTTATCTCCAGGGAAGTTCCGACCACACATAGAGTGTAAGTCTGATACAGTATATCCATATACTGTATCAACTTGTATCAAAGTGATGGAAACAAAAAGTACATGTGAAGTAATATAGTGTTTTTCAGGTCCCGAAAGTGGTTTGTTTGGGATTCCTCAAATCAGTTACCGTTCTTTAACGTTCCACCTGGAAACAAAGATGCCGTGATGCCAAACCCCCTCACGAAAGAAGAAAGCTGTCGTGTTTAAAACTGTGACGACGAGCGCTTATCAGAAAGCACGTTAGTGCGAGCCCTCCCGGAACCCATAGAGATTGCATTGCAGTGCCTGCAATTAAAAAAAAAAAATCTTTGTATGGAAGTCTATGGGAACACTCTGGGCGATTCTCAGTCTGACAGAAATCGACCAAAAAGGGGCGGTACTACACAGAACGTGACTCGACGCTGATTGGATTATATTTCCAGAGGCAGAACAAACAGTAGAAGAGTGAAAGCTAGCATAACGCAAACACACACGTCTCCTGGAAATCCTGTATAATTCAACCAATCCTTTCCACTCTTGTGTGCCATATGCATCAGACGTTCTGTGGGCGTGACGTCTGAGGCTGAGACTACGATTCAGCAGAGGTATGGCCAGTCGATCATTTAATTTCAGTTAACTATAGCCTAGTAAAGGTGAGTTGTTTTATTTTTGCATGTTTACTTAAAACTTATAAGTAAATTCGGTTGTTTAGACACATTCATTAACGTGAACAATGTAAGCCAGTGGCTGCTATGAATACAGATTGTGTTGCCAAAAATGCAGCTGTCTTGTGTTAGCTACAATGTCCCATATATTGGCCAACATGAAGAAAGAATTCTGCTCATTGCCCGGTTTTTGTTCAGCAACGCTGGGTGGCCGATGTCCAGCCTAGATCCCACTTATTGCTGACCCTGCCCTCATCATCATAACAGGGGTGTGATTTTTTTCCGTATAAATACGGATACGGATTTCTGTATTTTCCGTCCTCTGAGGTACGACCCATGTGATTCGCGTAGATCCTATTTTTTTTTTTTTTTTTTTTTTTTTTTTGGGGGGGGTTGTTACTGCATGATGATTGAAATCGCGCAAATGGTCTTAAGCTATTACCTAAAATAAACTACGGAAATATTGTTTTCTAAAACATCATGGACGGAATGGTTCTGAGAGCGCTGCACGAGCTCGCGGCGCCAACTGCAGGACAGTTCAAAGCGTTCAAATGATTCAAAGCGCCAAACGCGTGTAGAATCAGTGCTGAAGCGATTGGAGCGCACAAATTAATTTACGACAGAGCTCACGTGTGATTTATGAAACATTCGTATGCCGCCAATCCCATCGTACGAAAGATCGTATGTTGATAAATATGGCGGCTGAAAACAATCGTCATTTGAATATTACGCCCCTAAAAACACCCCGGTTTAGAAGCCTCGCTCCTAGAGTTTAGGACAGGGAGAAACATAACCCGGCCAAAAAGAGGAAGCAATCTCATGAAAGAGAAGTTGATCTTACTCCAAAAACACCCGTTAACCTTATAATTGCAAACAATAGCATTAATTGATATGTATATTAAATATATTTAATATAGCCTACATATAAATTAAATATAATGAAACGTTTATAAACACTATATAGATTATTTAGTTTTCCTTAATCCACAACAAACCCTTTAAATTTAACGGTATTACAGAACAAGAGTGAAACAAATGAGTAGCTATAAAATGTTATATTAAACTATGAAGTAAATCACAAATTAGGCTATATGGCATTCATTATAAACAGAATACTACGTCAAGCTAAAATTAATTTATTAAAGCGAAACTAAATGCATTGGGCTCACAAGCCTCTCATTCGACATCCAAATGTTTCCATTTTTGCCATTTTGTAACATTTGGTTGCTAAACTATTATCTATGATGTAAATAAGGCTTTGTACTTCACTTGAGTTCCAATATCCACGTAAAACATCACCCTTCACATGCGCAATATACGTTTGTTTCGGCGCTGCACGCTGATTTTACAGTGGACATTGTAAATTGTGCAGTGTAACTTTTATGTTTGGTTGACTGCACTTTAGTTTGATTAATGGCTGAAATGTTAAGTTAGCTGAAATGTTGTGTGAGGCACCTGCGTGATCACCGATCAGTTACATTTATAAAAATAAAGATATAAATAAAACAAATAAAATGCAAAAACAAAAAAAAAAAACCGAAAACGAAAGTGTCACAAAAACGTGTTTTTTTCTTTATTCTTTTGTTAATCTGTTAATTAAGATAAATATATTTCATGTAGCCCTATTTATTTTGTTCCTTTTATATTTTTTCTCCATTCACAGAAGTGCTGCATGGGTGTGATATGACGATGTGTGATTCTTCATGGTCTGTTCTTTATGCTGCTATTTGTGCATATAAAGCTAAAGCCTTAAAAAAAAAAAAAAAAGCTTTGTTTGTCGCTTTAGAAAAGTAATCTAGATGAACAAAATGCTGTCATTATACAATTCTCCAAAATTCTCTATGCTGCACGCAAGTTCAGGCTCAGACCTGACATGAGATTTGAGCTACCGCTCACGTCCATATTGATCAATTCCAAGATTTGAGCCACCGCTCACGTCCATATTGATCAATTCCAAGTTTTGCGCAGAAACGTCCATACGCCCAATTTTCGGTCGTACGTTCATTTCGTAAATGAGGCCCAGTGTCTTTAAGTTAATTTACAAGTACAAATAGAAATTACATTGAAATAAACATGAGATTTAATTGAATGCAGAGTGTTTATTTTGTCCAGAAACAGTATAAATGACGTCTAAATGAGACTACAGTTGACCTTATAAGATGTTGAAAATACGTCCACAATGACCACAATTGAAAATAAATTTTAACCTTCTATAGACGTCCTGTGGACGTCGATATTGGACGTCCAGAAGACGTCATAAAAAGATGTCATTAAAAACTTTCATTCTGGCTCTTCAGGGGACGTCACTTCGATGTCCGAAAATACGTTGAAAAGACGTCGTTTGGACGTACTTTTGCTCAGTGGGAGAGAAATTCCAGATTGCAGACATAATATTTCATGGGCCTAAAATTATATATAAAAAAAAATCCTAATGCAAATAGTCAGCAGACAATGAAATTTGTTGATTAAATTTATAAAGACAAGGTATCAATAAAAAGGAAATGTTTACTCAATGATTACTCAAAGCTAATACACAAAATTAGTCAAATTACACAAAACTAACTTGATTGATATCTCCTTACTGACTGTTCAGGTCACTGACACTTGAATGAATGAATCTAATGTAAAATCAGTTTCAGACGGGCGTTATATGAGAGAATCTCTAATTTTAAGGTCCTAAATGTGGACTTGGGGCCTACTGTAGAAATCTGCTTCATGGTCAGTTTCAGTTCTGGTTATGTTATCACTGTCTGATTCACTCTGAGATCTACAATGTTATGTCTGGACTTTTAGAGAGGAACAAATCTCTGTGAAGGTAGACGGAATGCAGCACAATAATCACTTTACCGCAAATATTTTGTTTTCATTACGATTGGAAGCCAAACTCAAAATCGAATATAAGATTAGATTAATCGCACAGACCTAAAGTGTGAGAGAGATCTCTGTTCTGGAGTGTGAATAGCAAAACCACATCAAAGAATATATTGATATTATATAGAAACGGTTGGCAAGACACAATTCACATGATACTGTTTATGTAACAATAATAAATGGTCATTTTACAAGAGAAATAAAAGAGGATCAGTTGCAAAGCTACAGTATATCTTTCATCAGCATTTTCTAATATATCATAAATGGAAGAATAACTACTTGAACTCCATCTTTGAGTTGATCTGAATCTCACAGATGAAAATGTAAGGTTTCTCTCCAGTGTGGATGTTCATGTGCTCTTTAAGGTGTCCTTGTTGTCTGAAACTCTTTCCACACTGATCACATGTGATACGGTTTCTGTCCAGTGTGAATCCTCTCATGTTTTTTAAGGGATCCTGACTGACTGAATCTCTTGTCGCAGTGTGAACACATGTAAGGTTTCTCTCCAGTGTGGATCCTCTGGTGCCGTTTCAAATCTTCAGCTGTAATGAAAGTATTCTCACACTCAAAGCACATATGCTCTCTCACACCAGTGTGTACCTTCTGATGAACTTTTAAACTCGGCAAATCTGAAAAAAACTTTCCACATAAAGAACATGAATGTGGTTTCTCCTTTGAATGTATTTTCAGGTGTCTATTCAAGTTTGAAACCCACAAAAATGTTTTTCCACATTGATCACATCCATGCAGTTTCTCTCCAGTGTGGATCTTCATGTGTTCCCTAAGGGTTATTGATCGTGTGAAACTCTTCCCGCACTGATCACATGTGAATGGTTTCTCTCCAGTGTGGATCCTCATGTGAACATTGAGACTCTGTTTGTATGAGAAACTCTTTCCGCACAGAGTGCAGGTGAAAGATTTCTCGTCTGTTCTTTTCTTTAAATTTTTCTGTTTGGTTTGAGAGTGACTTAAAAAAAAATCTCCATTCTTTACATGATGTTTCTCCTCTTCATTCAGTTCTTCATTCTCCTTGTTTTCTTCAATCAACTCTGAAATTAAAGTAAAAAATGTTGATTTAAAAAAAAAAAAGAAAGAACAAAAAAGTGAACCCTGATGAAACAGTGGAAAGTAGCAATTGCTATGTATTTTCATATCATTTTGATGCATTTTTTATATGACCTTAGTGACCCTGAAACTTTCCAGATACACAATTATATAACATAAATTGATTTTTTTTTTTAAATTACCCAGTTTATTAAAAGTGTCCTTATTATTTATTGCTTCAACTATTGTACAGATTTTACAAATTTTCCTACTGCAATAAATCTGATAAACTGTTTGAAGCTTTATAACCTTATTGTTCTCCAGCTTCATTGATGAAGGATCAAGAATAAACACCAACCTGTTTGTTCTTCAGTGTGTTTCATTCTGCAGGGTTCTGGATCTCTCATGTTCTCTCTGTCCTTCAATAAACTCTGTCTCTGCAGATTTCACTTCTTCCTGATGCTCTGATGCTCGTCTTCACTTGTAGACTGATGAGAATATTCCAGCATTTATTACTGGCCTGCAGTGGGAGGAGCTTCACTGAAGGAGTGATTGTTGTGGGAGGAGCTTCACTGAAGGTGTGATTGTTGTGGGAGGAGCTTCATCATGGCTGTTCAGTAGGAGGAGCTGATCTGTCAAAATCAAGAATAAATCAGTTACCTATTTTCTTTTTACTAATTCACACATTTTAAACATTTATGTTTACCTATATCATCTACATACTATCTAACACAAGAATTTGAAAACAAATGCTACAATTAAAAGAAACCAAATATAAACAATGTAAAGAAGAATAAAACAACAGAAGATTAAACATATAAAATCTATCTAAAATTAAGAAACAAATAACCCACTAGTTTGGGTGTTTTGTGTTTTATATGAAACATGGTTAACCTGTTAGCCAGCACCCCCCCATTTTGGGCCTCACAGGTGAAAATGACCTACCTAAATTAAAATGGTAACAGTTCCTGACAAAGTTTGCTACACACACAATTTAGGTATCTTTGAAAAGAAGACACTCTAGGCTTTACTATCCATCATCCAGAGTTGATAATGCTCAAAAAGATAAAAAGTTATAGACACTGACGTGCCTTGAAAAATGTTTTTCCACACTAAATGTTTTTTTTTTATTTCATAAACAAATACATGAAATAAGTCCGGGAGCAATCCAGAAAAGTAATGGTTTGAAAGCCACGTGTCTCATGAGTTTATATTTCAAATTTGAAGAAGATACAATGAAAAATGAGATTCCTGCAATCTTTCCACAGATTAATGAATAAATGCTGTTGTGATAGTTACATCTTGTAATGTAACAATAGCTGATTGTGTCGTTTGCTTAAGTCTGTTAACACCAATAAAATGAGCTTAATGTGGCAATTAACAGACTCAAAGTCATCAGCATAATGAATGAGGTGAAAACAGGATCTATTGACATGAAATAAAGAGGATTTTCAGCAGCTGATAATATTGATGAGCCTCAGACTATAAACACTCATTAAACAAGCCATTCAGGATCAACTTTTAATATACGCATCTGTGGGTAGAAACTGATTATTCACGTAAGAAAATTTGCTTAAAGGCTAAAACTAAAACATAATATGATTTTCTTTTTAGTATGCCCAGAAACTGAAAAAAATATGAAATCTTAAAAAATAAAGAGTATTCAGTACCTGCATCATTATCACTTCAAACATTTAAACAATCGTAAACGAACATACAAAAACACAAATTCGCTTAAATCTTAACATTTTCCCTCACAGACTCGTTGCCTGCTGTGATAAATGTTTTAGTCAGCAGATGCAGAAAGCAATTCAGAAAGTACCTCTTTGACTGTTGCTTAAATAAACGCTTAAAGGGTTAGTTCACCCAAAAATGAAAATTAGGCTGTGCTTTACTCACCTTCGAAGCATCCTAGGTGTATGTGACTTTCTTCTTTCAGACGAATCAAATTGGAGTTATATTAAAAATGGTCCTAGGTTGGCCCCTCCAAGCCTTTCCATGGGACTAAACGGGTGTTTGCTGGATCCAGTTCGGAAGACGTCAAATAAAGTATGCGCATCCATAATAAAACGTCCCTCACATGGCTCTGGGGGTGAATAAAGGCCTCCTGTAGCGAATCCATGCATTTTGAAAGATAAATATCCATATTTCAAATGTAATAAACACTTCTCTCTACCTTTAACCCTTAAATGCATGAATGTTTCACCAATCACGCTTACATATTCGGGTCTTTAGCGACCCGGACCTATATATCCAGCACAGATGGATCCTAACCCAGCCAGCAATGAAATGTGGGGCCCAGATGGGTTAACTACGGGTTCCATGGGAGCTGTGTGGGCATGGGCTTTGGCTGGGTGAAATCAGCAGGTCCCATGTAGGTTTTGTAGTATGAGTCCCACATAGGAAGCCCATATGAGCTGATTACATGGGCCCCATAAGGGACAGGCATGGGCCAAGTGGGCATGGGTTTGATCTGGGAACACATATATGGGTCCTGCATGGCATATTTATGGGCCAAGTGGGCATGGGTTTGATCTGGGAACGCATAAATGGGTCTTGAATGGGATATTTATGGGCCAAGTGGGCATGGGTTTGAACTGGGAACACATATATGGGTCTTGAATGGCATATTTATGGGCCAAGTGGGTTATGTGTGATAGTGCAAGTGTAACCGTATCCCCAAGGAAGGCAGAGGAAGGCCAGGAAACCCAGTACCCCGGCCAGCAGCAGCAACCCCAGGGCACATGTCCCCTACCACCACACCACAGAGATGGACATGCTTCCACCCAGACGGTGGCAGACAAAGCCCCCCGCCAGAGCCCCCCACAGCTGCGGAGGGCAGGCCCCATCGGGCCGAGAATGGCAACCGCCGACCCCGCCACGCAGCCAGCCGCCTGGGACAGGCAGGGCATGGAGCCCAGGGCCTTATGGGCCCAAGAGCAGCCCCCCCACCCCCACCGGACACGAGGCCCAGCCAACGCCCAGGAGGACCAGGCCGCCCCAGACGCCCCCCCCGGGATGTGCCGGAACCCGCCCCCCGCCCTAGCCACACACCCGGAGGCCCCGGCAGCACCCCCCGACCCCCCACCCCACGACCCCCCACCCCACCAAAAATAAAAACTTAAATGAGAAAAAAATGAGGGAAAAACACTTAATTGTTTTGCATCTTATCAATTGATTAATAGATTGTTGGCATTTTAACTTCTGGTAAAGGAAAACACACAATTTCCAGCCCTAGTCTGGAGAAGTGACAGTGACATCAGTGGTTGAGTATTTTTATTTTATTTTTTTATTTTATTTTTATTTTTTACAAATTGTACTTTTACTTGAGTATTTCTCTAACACCAGTACTTTTACTTGTAATTGAGTAATATTTTAGCAATGCACTTGTACTTGACTACAGATTTCAGTACTCTTTTCACCACTGTTATGCACAACACCTTAGGCTCATTCATAATGAAGCCAGCGAAGCAGTTAACTCATTTGTTAATTCTCTCACATATCCTTTAATTTACGAATTTTACTGTATTTAATAGTTATTTGGTCAGGCAGTTCTTAGGACATCTATAAGAGGCCTGTATGCAAAGGCCGTTTCGCGCTCAAAACGTTAACAGTCCATTCGGAAAGAAAGCTGGCTGTGAGAGAGAAGTTCACATCACACTCCGACCAACGCCGAATTTCCATAAAATTAAGGTAAGTTGAAATATTATGTTGCCGGAAAAAAATAACACTGCAGTCAGTAAAACGCTGCAATCATATCAGGGCCGGAAATTAACTTTTTCATCCACCAGCCACTATTTAGCAATAATTGTTTCGCATATAAGTTGATTTTCTTTATTTGTCAACAGCACGGCGACATTGAAACATTCTGCAAGAGCCCTAAGAGAAAAAAGAGCGTCGACAACACAAACGCCATGAGTGTATTTGGATGTATTTTTTGGAGAGATGTTTTGTTTTCTTTTTTCCCAGAGATTTTTAAAAATATATATATTTTTGATTTATTTACCGGTATGTTGTAAAATTTAAATTGTTAAAGATTATGTTTGTTGTTCAATGTCATATATCATGAGTGTATTTTGTATTGTATTTTTTGGATTTTTTTTTTCAGAGATTTTTTTTAAATATATTTTTTAGTTTTACTGTATGTTGTGACATTGTTTTTTAAAGATAATTTTTGTTGTTCAATTTAATATATTTCTTGCAGTTCAAAACATCAAGTGTCTTGTATTTATCTTGTACTTATATTCATTCTTCGTTTTTAATTTTTCTTAGATTGTTTCCTTAAACCATTTGGCATGGTTGGGCTTAGATAGGCCTTGCATGAATTGCCCAGTTAGGACCAACATAAGATCCTTACAGAGCCCACTTTAAGCCCATATGGGCATTCACGGTTGAATCCTGGTGCAAGCCCACTTTAAACCCCTTCAGACTGGTGGGGCCCAAATGGGTCTGACACGAATTGCCCGGTTAAGACCCACATAAGACCCTTACAGATCCCACTTAAAACCCATCTGGGCATCCACGGCTGGCCCCCATGTGGATCCTGGGTGCAAACCCACTTTAAACCCCTTTGGGCAGGTGGGGCCCAAATGGGTTTGGCATGAATTGCCCAGTTAGGACCCACATAAGACTCCTACAGATCCCATTTAAAGCCCATCTGGGTAGCCATGTTGCAGAGCCCACTTTGGACCCATTTAGGCAGGTGGGGCCCAAATCGGTCTGACATGAATTGCCCAATTAAGACCCATGCAGTACCCTTACAGGTCCCACTTTTAGTACGTCTGGGCTTCCACGGCTGGCCCCAATGTGGATCCCGGGTGCAAGCCCATAATGGGGCCCACATTTGCCGCCCATGAAGCCCTCATCTGGGCCCCACATGTCATTGCTGGCTGGGAAATTGGTGCAATAGCAAAAAAACTCTTGATATTAAAATATTATCAAAACTTGATATTTTAAGAACCATTACAGAAGAATAAAATAAAGCATATTTCGTTACCTTTTGAAACTTAGAAGGGTTCAATTTGAGCAGATGATTGTACCATCGCCGTCATCGTCAGAGCACACTTCCACAGTACATTCAGCATCTGCCTCATATTTGCGATCTCAATCATATTCGCAAAACTACCATTTTCAGTGACTTCAAAAACAATCGTTTGATCGCTGGCAGCTTATTTACCACATCCACCATCAAATGACAGTGACATTTATATTTTATGGCATACAGTAATTGCTCTGCAGTATAGCCATTCAAACCAGTTCAATTTATGCTGATGATATTCTTTTGTTTTAAGCCTACGGTGATTAAGCGTGAAATATCACGTCATTATTGTCTATTAAACAGTACAATTGTGTACAAAATTAGTTTTTCCTATGCGGTTATTTGTTTATTTTATTTATTTATTTTCTCCTCTTAAACACTGTTCTACAGTTTAAGATTGCTATTATATTTTGTGTATCTGGATTTACTTGTTAATATATTTTTGTAATGTTCCATCATTCTTCTTTATGAAAAGAAAAAAAAGTGCCAAATATAGCTGTGAAAAACCTCAAATTAAATAAATCACCCGGTCCTGATGGGCTAACTTCTAACTTTTATAGATTTTTTTTGGATGATTTAAAAATTATTATTTAAAGTTTTCTACAATCTATTGAAGAAGGCACATTAAGCTCTACACAGAGACAAGGGCTGATTACGTTATTACCTAAACCCGATAAAGACTCTAGATATATAGATAATCTACGTCCGATAACTTTGTTAAATACTGATTATAAAATCTTTGCACACATTTTTACCAACAGACTTTAACAAAGTCTAACACAGACTTATGATGAAATAAATGCTGTTAGGACATTTGTCTCTTGTAGATATCATAGTAGTAACTGCATAGTTTAAGTCTGACGATAAGAATGAAATGAACTTTAACTGACAGTTTACAGGAGATCTGCATAATATGAGGTGAAAACAGGAGCTATTAACAAATATAGCCTAGAGGATTTTCAGCAGCTGATAATATTGATGAGCCTCAGACTATAAACACTCATTAAACAATCCATTCAGGATCAGCTGATCATCTCACTTTATTCTGAGTCTGAGTGCTTTCCATTAGAAATACAGAGCTCTATTGAAAAAAACAAAAACACATACTTCTCACTCTGACATGACTGACACACTTATCTTTACAGTTTGTTAGCAATCCTTTTCAAATATAGGCTATTTAAAAACGTAAAGCAACTAAAACTATTTTTTATTTGACAAACATAAATGTCAAAAAAGAAAGAATAAATAACATCAGCATGTCTAATTAATTTCCCTCACAGATTCATGCTTTAGTTTTTGTCTCCAAACATTGAAACAATCTAATGCTTAGTGAAGAAGAAAAACCTGTAAAAATCTTCTACAAATATGAATTTAAGAACATTTTGAACATAAAATGAAACTTGTAATGAAGTATAACAATATAATTAATATCATAAAGCAAAATTGTACACAATAATACAACTTTAGATATTGTTCTTTGGGGAGGAACTCCATCTTTGAACTGATCTGAATCTCTCAGATGAAACTGCTGGTCTTGAAGATAAACTTTCACTGTGACTAATTTAGATGATGTTTCTTATGACAGATTAATATGGAAGAGATGCGGTGCAGCACTTGAAAGCAGTGGACCTGAAGATAAACTACTTATTGTGATTGTTTATTTTATGCCTGCGTAGAGAAGAAGAATGACTGAAACTCTTCCCGCATGCAGTGCAGTGATATGGTTTCTCTCCAGTGTGGATCCTCTCATGTGTTTTCAAGTGTCCTGATCGACTGAATCTCTTGTCACAGTGTGAACACTTGTAAGGTTTCTCTCCAGTGTGGATCCTCTCATGTGTTTTCAAGTGTCCTGATCGAATGAATCTCTTGTCGCAGTGTGAACACTTGTAAGGTTTCTCTCCAGTGTGGATCCTCTGGTGCTGTTTCAATTGATCAGCTGTAATAAAAGTCTTCTCACACTCAAAGCACATATGATCTCTCACACCAGTGTGTATCTTCTGATGTGCTTTTAAATTCTGCAGATGTGAAAAACTCTTTCCACATAAAGAACATGAATGTGGTTTCTCCTTTGAATGAACTTTCAGGTGATTCTTCAGGTTTGAAGCCCTCAAAAATGTTTTTCCACATTGATCACATCCATGCAGTTTCTCTCCAGTGTGGATCCTCATGTGCATCTTAAGGTTTGATGATACTGTGAAACTCTTCCCGCACTGATCACATGAGAACGGTTTGTCTCCAGTGTGGATCTTCATGTGGTCATTGAGGGTTGATGATTGTGTGAATCTC
Organism: Aspiorhynchus laticeps; assembly: GCA_023376895.1. Taxonomy (NCBI): domain Eukaryota; kingdom Metazoa; phylum Chordata; class Actinopteri; order Cypriniformes; family Cyprinidae; genus Aspiorhynchus; species Aspiorhynchus laticeps. The sequence continues at coordinate 121,501 of JALXFT010003502.1, forward strand.
TTCCCGCACTGATCACATGAGAATGGTTTCTCTCCAGTGTGGATCCTCATGTGAACACTGAGATGCTGTTTACTTGTCAGACTCTTTCCACACTGAGTGCAGGTGAAACTTTTCTTGACTTTTCTTTTCAGTAAAGAAACTCTTTCAGTCTGTGAGTGAGTTTTTTCTCTAGTTTTGACATTTTGTGGTTTTTCCATTAGATCTGAAATTCAAGATTAAAAAAAATACAATATAAATAAATTAAATTAAATAAATCAGAGAAATGTGAACTAAAAGCAGACAACGGCTATACAAAATTATGATCATTTTTACAAAATAAGGTACAATTATCTATATTAAAAAATACAGACACTAATCCAATGTTTCTGTAGTAAGAACTATTTGATGCTATATCAAATCCACAATGATATTATATTCTAAACATAATATTAGCATTAATATAATATACTAAAATATTATGTATTTAACTATTTTTCTATTATAAACTAATTAACTGGCAAGTATTCTTCACTCAACACAATTTCATTCCATTTCTTCCTTTTTAAAGCTAAAGCATTTTTTTAATGGCAACACCCAGGAAGTGACATCATTTGAACATTTGAGTTTTAGTCCATACTTTGTACTCTGGAGATAGAAAGTCTCTCCTATATCATTTATTGGACTTTTTTTTCTTTCATTTTTTACAACTCCTAGAGTAATTTTCTGCAATAAACACTAAATATGATGAACTGCTGAAAACTTTAATGTTTCTCAGCCTCATTGATGAAGAATCAAGAATAAACACCAACCTGTTTGTTCTTCAGTGTGTTTCATTCTGCAGGGTTCTGGATCTCTCATGTTCTCTCTGTCCTTCAATAAACTCTGTCTCTGCAGATTTCACTTCTTCCTGATGCTCTGATGCTGGTCTTCACTTGTAGACTGATGGGAATATTCCAGTATTTATTACTGACCTGCAGTGGGAGGAGCTTCACTGAAGGAGTGATTGTTGTGGGAGGAGCTTCACTGAAGGAGTGATTGTTGTGGGAGGAGCTTCACTGAAGGCGTGATTGTTGTGGGAGGAGCTTCACTGAAGGCGTGATTGTTGTGGGAGGAGCTTCACTGAAGGAGTGGTTGTTGTGGGAGGAGCTTCACTGAAGGAGGAGCAGATCTGCCAAAATAAAAGATAAATCAGTTACTGAGTTTATGATATTAAACTAATTCACAACTATTTAACTCTTCATGTTCACCTATCTATGCATCTTATAAATGAACTTTTTAGTAGATTAAATTCCTACATTTATTTTATCTTTCATTAATATAGAGAAAAAGAAATATATATATATATATAAAAAAAACTGGGGGGAAAACCCCACACAATTAATAGACACCAAATATAAACAATATAAAAAAAAAAAAATGACTGAATAAATATAGAAATATTAGAGGGAAAATGTTAAGATCTGAGTGAATTTGTGTTTTTATATGTTTGTTTGAATGATAGTTTAGATGTTTGGAGTGATAATGATGCTGGTACTACCAACAAACACTCAGAATAAAGTGAGATGATCTGCTGATCCTGAATGGCTTGTTTAATGAGTGTTTATAGTCTGAGGATCATCAATATTATCAGCTGCTGAAAATCCTCTTTATTTCATGTCAATAGATGCTGTTTTCACCTCATTCATTATGCTGATGACTTCAGATCTGTTAATTGCCACATTAAGCTCATTTTATTGCTGTTAATTTTATTGCTTAACAGACTTAATCAAATTACACGATCAGCTATTGTGACATTACAAGATATAACTTTTATTTAATGGAATTAATACTGTTAATTCTTTAATACATTTTAGGTAATCAAATGATGAGAATAAACGGGTGTTTGTGTGTGACAGGAGGGTCTTCATCTAAGGATAGAGTATGATGAGCAAGTCTGAGAATGTGGTAACATGACCACCACCAATATTAACATTTTATTAAAAATTTTACACCAATATTAATTAATACATAATCAATAACTAATTTTTAATTAATTAGCTGCATTTTATACTCAACACTGTTATTTCCTTTCATTCCATCTCTTTCTTTTTAAATGTCAACAACCAGGAAGTGACATCATTTGAATGCTTTCTAGAGTACAACAATAGTGAAAAAAAATAAAAATAAATGTATAAAAAAAAAAAGATCTCAGGTCATATTTTGTTTGACTTTCTGATGTTGAATGTTTATCAAACCTCTTTTCACTGACCATTTGATCAAAACAAGAACGTTAAAGACCATTGTGTTTCAGGAATTATTTTGTACCCTGAACATAGAAAGTCTCATCTATATTATTTATTGGTTTATGTTTTTTTTTCCTAATACAAACACTAAATCTGATGAACTGCTTTATAACAGTTCTTCAGTCTCATTGATGAAGGATCAAGAATAAACACCAACCTGTTTGTTCTTCAGTGTGTTTCATTCTGCAGGGTTCTGGATCTCTCATGTTCTCTCTGTCCTTCAATAAACTCTGTCTCTGCAGATTTCACTTCTTCCTGATGCTCTGATGCTTGTACTTGTAGGCTGAAAAAAAAATCAATGATTATTATTATTTATCCTTTCTCTCATTAATATACAGGCACAGAAATATATAAAACACATACAATTAAAAGACACCAAATATAAACAATGTAAGAATTTTAAAAGTGAAATAATCAGTGAATTGAGTTTAACTTAATTTGTTTTATATGTTCTAGTTCTGTGTTTTATATGAAACCTGGTTCATCGCAGATTAATGAATAAATGCTGTTGTGATAGTTGCAAATGTCACAATAGCTGATCTTGTCGTTTGCTAATGGAATCAAAAAGCGAATATACATTATAATAATTCATTGTGCAAAATTACATGAAATTAGGCTATAAACTAAAGTAAATGGTGTTTGAGTGCCCCCTGGTGATTAAAATATTGCAGACGTTGGGTGTTTTGTCCCTGCGCGTCCACCGTAGTTCATCAGAAAACAAGCGAAACTACAATGGGTAAGCGGGTAAGCTCCCTCCTGTATGTTGGTTATTAAAATGTAATGAATTTGATTAATATATTTTCTATGATTGTAACTGTTTGGTAATGAGTATATAAAGAGAAAAATATTCTGTGTGTTAGATGTTTTGCATGTGTGACGACAGTCAAGGGCGGACTTACCCATTAGGCAAAGGTAGGCGACTGCCTAGGGCCCCCAAAAGCCAAGGGCCCCCTAAAATGCTTTTCATATACGAGATACGCATGAAGTGCGGACACGAGAACGGTGTTTATTACCATGACAATCGTCTGCGTGTCCGAGTTGAACGTGCTTCTTGTGTATCCTGCTTGTAGCAAATATAAATATTATGCATCTGAAGCTGACTGCCGCACGAGCGCGAGGTCTCTCTTTCCCAGCACGCACACACCTCTCTCTCTCTCTGCGTCTGCTCTGTTGAGCGCCAGAGGAGCAGCGCTTTCAGTTAAACACAGATATTATGTTGCTTCTCTAATTTTACATGCAGGTATAGCCGAAATCACAGCACAGCTATTGTCTTTATCTTATGTGTAGCCTATTTGATTTTGTCAGAAGACGGCATGATTATAAATCAGGATTTTTGTGCAGATTAATATCTTGGAAGGGAGAGCTGGTTATTTAGTCTTAATGGGTCGCGTTTCAGTCACTATTTCATATTTATCCCGGTGTCTGACAACAGAAACAGAAAAAATATACCAATGAAAACAGTTTTATTGAGAATTTAGCTGCATCAAAAACAAATCTAATAATAAATGTACATTTTGTATGTTCAGAAGTGAGCTGTCCTGTCGTGTGAAAATGTAAACAGGTTTGTGTAAATTGCTCAGTGCAAAGAAAGACAAGTAATGGGAACCTTGTATATATGTTCTTTTTTTCATGTGTCTAATAGACATGAACAAGTTCTCTGAAAAACATCTATGACCTTTGTAACATGTCTACTCTTCATGCTCTGTCAACTATGGTTTCACTAATAATAGGTTCAAGGTTCTTGTTTATTTGTCACATACACAATCATACAGGGTATAATCAGTAGTGAAATGTAGGTCAGGACGGGTCCGCTCAATGGACAGTGCAAAAGAATAAAGTAAAGGATGAAACATAACACAGGAGAGTATATATAAATATAGGTAGGAATAAGATAAGAAATAAGTAAAAAATAAAATATAATAAAATAAGGAGTAAAATGTGAAATGAACTAAAATGTGCAATACAGTCGACTGTGGATTTAATAAATATTAATAAACAGGGATGTGCAAGAGGAATGTGCAAACAGGTTGTACCTGTGGTATTATGGAATAATAGTGTGAGGAATGCTTTTATTTTGAAGGGGGTAAAAAAAGAACACTGGTCGCTTGCTGCTGTACCTGGTTTCTAAATAAAGACAAGCTCCGAATACGTCGTTGTACGAACCTCTTTTATGAATAACATGACAGTACCGGGTATGTACACATAGCAGCAATGCGGATGATGGAGAATGATGGGTGTTTTTTACAGTTTATTAAATTGAGTCCTGTAGATGTTATGAGACTGAGTTTAGGAGCCTGATGGCCTGAGGGAAGAAGCTCCTCCTCAATTTCTGTTTTTGCCATCATGCTCCTGAAGCGCTTGCCAGATGGCAGCAGAGTGAAAAGATGGTTACCGGGGGTATTTGAGTCCTTGATTATTTTTGCAGCTCTGCTTTTGCAGCGTTTGAGGTAGATATCCTGCAGAGAGGGGAGGGCAGACCCTGAGATGCGCTCAGCTAAGTGCACGACTCTCTGCAGAGCTTTGCAGCCCTGATTTGTGGCGTTACTATACCACACTGAGATGCACTGAGTCAATACACTTTCTATGGCCCCTGAATAGAAAGTTTTCAGGATTGTTGGAGAGACCCTGAATTTCCTCAGCTGTTGCAGATGGTACAGTCTTTGTCTGGCTTTCTTGACCTGTGTTTGAATGTGTGTAGTCCAAGTCAGGTCCTCGGAGATGTTTACACCGAGGTACTTGAAGCTGCTCACCCTCTCCACAGGGGTCCCGCTGATCATAAGATGAGTGTAGGGCCGCTGCTGTCTCTTCCTGAAGTCTCCAATCAGCTCTTTAGTTTTGCTCACGTTCAGAGAGAGACAGTTGTCCTGGCACCATGATGTTAGTCTCTCTACCTCACCCAAGTATGCGGTCTCATCATTGTTGGAAATGAGGCCCAGAACCACAGTATCCTCAGCAAATTTAACAATAGAAGTGGAGCTGTGAGAGGACACACAGTCGTGTGTGTAGAGAGTAGAGCAAGGGACTCAGAACGCAGCCCTGCGGGGCTCCTACGTTCAGGGTGATGGAGTTGGAGGTGAACTGGCCCATTTTCACCACTTGTGGTCTGCCGGTGAGGAAGTCTTGAATCCAGTCACAGAGTGAAGTGTTTAGGCCGAGGTCTGAGAGTTTGACAGCTAGCTTGGTGGGGACTATAGTATTGAAAGCTGAGCTATAGTCAATGAATAAGCAGTCTGACATAGTTGCCATTTTTGCTGTCAATATGTGTGAGGGAGGAGTGCAGTACCTGAGAGATGGCATCATCAGTAGACCTATTTGGGTGATAGGCAAACTGAAGAGGGTCCAAAGTAGCAGGGATGGAGGAGCATATGTGTTTCTTTAACAGTCTCTCAAAAACCTTCATGACTGTTGATGTGAGGGCAACTGGGCGATAGTCATTCAGGCAAGAGGGTTTACTGTTCTTAGGCACATGGATGATGACAGATTTCTTAAATGAGGTGGGAATCACAGAGGTAGCAAGGGACTCATTAAAGATGGAAGTAAACAAACCAGCAAGCTATCAAACCATCCTTAACGTCGTCTGTACAGAGCAGCGCCGGAAGCGGAAGGGAACATTGCGCTGTGAAACGAAGTGGATGAACTTGACAGTCGCCATTCTGGATTTTGGCGTTTGCTTGTTTGGTGGCTCTGAACTGTCAAAACACTTCTCAAAATGCTTGCTACAGATGCGAAAAACTCAGAAAATCAAACCCTATCCAAATTTTTTTTATGACGGACGAAAGTTTCGGAGGCAGTGTGTAAAGGTGATTGACAAAACGTGAGGTCGTATTTATTTTTTAACGTGCGATAATTTCGGACAATGACCTTAAATCTGCCACCCAGTTATCCATTTGGATTAATTTTAGTACATTTAATGTTTATTTATTGAAAAAATATATAAGCAAAATCAATGTTAGGGTTGTGAAGGGTATGTCTAGACGTCCCCAGAATTTGGCTTTCTGATGTTGACAATCAGTGTGAATGTTTATCAAACCTCCTTTCACTGATCATTTGATCAAAACAAGAAAATGAAAGACAACTGAATTTCAAGGCTTATTTTGTACTCTACGCATATAAAGTCTCCCCTATATTACTATGTTTTCCACAACTTAAGCTTTATATTCTTACTGTTCTTCAGCCTCATTGATGAAGGATCATGAATAAACACCAACCAGTTTGTTCTTCAGTGTGTTCCAGCATTAAGTGCTGAACAGCAGAGGGAGGAGCTTAACTGAAGGAGTGATTGTTGTGGGAGGAGCTTAACTGAAGGAGTGATTGTTGTGGGAGGAGCTTAACTGAAGGAGTGATTGTTGTGGGAGGAGCTTAACTGAAGGAGTGATTGCAGAGGGAGGAGCTTAACTGAAGGAGTGATTGTTGTGGGAGGAGCTTAACTGAAAGGAGCAGATCTGCCAAAATTAAAGATAAATCAGTTACTGAGTTTATATTTTTACATTAATTCACACAATTTAAGTATTTATGCTCAAATATCAATCTCTTTTAAGTAAATTAATTGCAAAGCATTTTATAATAATCCACAAATTATCTTTTTATTTCTAAAATAGGCTATTTCATCCACATTTTATCTTACCATTCATTAACACATAGATAACATAATATAGTAAAAACTAAGGACTACGGCATTTAAAAGATACCCAATATATAAACAAGGTTAGACTTTTTTTTTTGCAAGAAACAAATAACCTACCAGTGGAGTTACTTCCCCATTATTTAACTTAACAAATTGTATTTGTTTATTGTGTTTTAGTTTTGGATTTAAAGCATGGTTTATTACAGATTAATGAAATAAATGCCGTTATGATGCTTATACTTATGTCTCATCGTGTCGTTTGCTTTAAGTCTGTTGACATCAATAAAATGAGCTTAATGTGGCAATTAACAGATCTGAAGTCATCATCAGCATAATGAATGAGGTGAAAACAGCATCTATTGACATGAAATAAAGAGGATTTTCAGCAGCTGATAATATTGATGATCCTCAGACTATAAACACTCATTAAACAAGCCATTCAAAACAGACACACCATAAAACCTTCTTCTTTAAGGTGCTGTTGTTAGCAGATACACAGCGCCGGATGAAACCATTCAGCACCATAAAATACTGATGAAACAAACTGTGTAATGTGTATTTTAAAATTATATAAATTAGCATGAACTGCTCACCTCAGAAAACACCACACTGACGCGCGCGAGTGATGACGTCATCATCGCGAGGCGAAACCAAGGTGATCAAAACCGCGCCAAATTCTGATAAAAGGGCGTTTCTTCAACTAGGGGCACTTTTAGCCTTATGAAGTTAAAACAAATAAAAAATAAATAAATACAAAACTTGTTCAAAAGTCACGTTTAAGGTCTGTAAGAGGACAAATTTAGATTACAAGGGAAATTGTTAATATTTAAAAAAAAATAAAAATCCGACCTGCAATGAACAAATGTAATTTCCACCACATCTCAATATACAGCTGATATTTAAAATAGAATAACTCATATAACTTATATGAGACGCGAGCACACACACAAACTCGCGCACATACTCAATGAGATGCAAGCACACACACAATATACCTTAAAGATGTGGAAAAGTCGATCGATCAAAAGTGTGGGTACATTTCTCCAGGCTCGATGCCAACAGCGCGTGATGCAGTATTTGCGGTAAAATAATTGCTGCAAAGACGATACCACGACAAATATGATAAAGACCTTGACAGTGCACGGAGTAAACATAAGAGCAGAAAGTTGCTCCGTCTTCGACTGGTAAATGAAGAGATACCTTGTTGATCACTTTGACAGTGTTTATATTGCAATAAATAATAACCTACTGAATGTACACTGGCACACAACACAAAATGTACACAACACACAAATTTGTTGTTTAGTCAGAATTTTTTTCAGTAAGGATGCATTAAAGTTATCAAAGGTGACATTAAAACATGTCTAATGTTACAAAATATTTAGTTTTTAAATAAATGCTGTTCTTTTGGATTTTTTATTCATCAAAGAATCATGAAAAAATGTATCATAGTTTCCAAAACATTACGCAGCAAACTGTTTTCATATTTCTGAAGGGTCATGTGACACTGAAGTAATGATTTAGAAAATTCAGCTTTGACATCACAGGAATAAATTACATTTTGAAATATATTCAAATAAGATTTTAAATTGTAATACTATTTCACAATATTACAAGTTTTACTGTATTTATTTATTTTTGTTTGTATTTGGTGAGCATGAGCTCTTTATAAAACATTTTTTGTTCCTTTGTGCTTTTTTTGTTTCTTTGTGCACTGGCGAAGGAGCATGAGTCAAACTGAAAAAATAAAACCAAAGTTTTTCTGAGGTAATGTGTTATGTAATCTTGTTAAAATGGATTTCATAAAATTGCTATCGAAAAAAGTATCGTTAGGAACCGGTATCGAAACTGAGGTATCGAAATTGGCACCGGATCGAAAGATTTTGAACAATACCCAGCCCTACCTTTGTGTGTTTTAGCCCTGAAGCTCAACAGCATTAATGTGAACGGTTGCGAAGTATGTCACTGTGTTAATTTTCTCCTCTTATTTTTGTGCTAGGTTTTCTATGAAGTGTCGCTTCTGCAGCTTTGCTACCGCCAGTCAAGAGCGTCTGCTTAGGCACCATCGGTTCAGGCACAGAAGAGGAGCTTACTGGCCGTGTGTTTACAGTGACTGTGTATGTACTTTTAAAACACCTGGCGCCTTAAAGTCACATTTGACCAGATCACATTGTAGGACAGCCAAAATACAAGATAAATTCACCTTTTTTTGTGAACTATGTGAATTCCGGGAAATCAGGAGATCAAGAAGGGAGGAGGTGGATGATCATGGTGTCAACAGGCGAAGAAGAGATGATGATGATGGGGATGGTGGTCCGGAGGGAAGGTTTTCATTGAAAAAAACAAAACGAGGTGAGGTCAACCATGTACCAGATCATCCTGAAAGCTACACTGAGGATGACTTGGAAGACCTGAGGTCTTCCCTGGTTGAAGCCATGAAAAAGAAAAACAAGGACATGGAGTTCATCAAACAGAAGATGGACATCACATTCTCCTTTAGGAGAATGGAGATTGTAGAGATGGAGCCCATGGTCTCAGAGGTTCTGGAGAGGTGGCCCGGTCTATTTCTTGAAGAACAGGTAAGGCATCTTTTTTTTCCTTGAACTTGGTGCATTTGTTTACATTTGTGTTATGTTTTTTTCATAATAGTGTATGTAGGTTCATTTGTATCATGGCTTTGAGTTTGCAGTCTTAATTATAACAATGAAATCACACTATCAGCTTGTTGTATTTGTATTGCATTTGTTTCATTCAGATTTGTCAAGAGTTCACTCGTGTGACCACCAAGGACCTGATGGGAACATTTAAAGCTGCCCTTGAAATGTTCACCCCTCGTCTGTTGAAATTGTATCGTGCCAGGAAGGGCGCCTTTAGTCGAGAGATGGAAACCCTTTTGGAAATGCTTGACAAACAGGTTGTTATATTGACTACAAGGCCTTTTCTTCAGTTTGGCCACTAATATTTAAACCATTAATCAAGAAGGAACTACCAAGCTAGCACTTTGCACTTTTGATGTAATAACTTAAAGGACAACTCCGGTGAAAAATGAACCTAGGGGTAATTAACACGGTTAACATGGTTACCGAGTAGATCGTTCTCTGGGATGCGTCAGAGCCTGCGTCAGAGCCTGCAATTATTTTATCTGCCTACATTCACAATTGTAGTGATGGGAATACAAATGGAACAAGCACAAGTGCACATGCACAAGTACATTTCACAGAGCTAAACAAAAGTATTTGTTTGTCTTTATATTCTTCCAAAACAGACATCTGACATCACAAGTCATCGCAGACAGGCAGCTGTGGAAGGTCTTCCCATATTTCTGCGGGAGAATACGGAGAAGCTTTTCTCTAGATGCCTGGTGAGTGCAGCTTGGAAGACCTTCAGCTTTTAGTAGTGTTGTATAGCAAAGAGGCCATACACAAATAGACATCACTCTTTATTGACTATTTTATTACAGGACATTATTTCAGTGGTGTTTTTGTTTGTCAGGCAACTGATGCAGATGACAAACAGGTGAAAGGCATCAAGATGGGGGTCCTCACAGTGCTTGATGATGACGACGCAGTCATTAATATTGCCCTTGTGTTGGAGGAAACCATTGTCCTGAAAGACATCCCAGACACCCCGACTGCACTTGCGTATCTTTTTGGCTTGCTTTATAGCCTCAACATGGAGTTCCCAAAAGACATCAGGTATACCTTTGAAACTATCCAGCACATTTTCATGGAAATGTCCACCAATTGCTCACAGCGTGTCCGGAGCTTCAAGACCAAGCTGTTAAACCAGTGATTCATTTTCCATGGGGAAGATTTATTTTATCCTGTCTGTTCATTTATGTTTGGATATTTTGTAAATCTTCACATAGACCACCTTATAGTTTTTATGTTGTTCCTTTATTTTGACTAAAAACAAATCTGTTATTTGTAGTTGTCATATAACTGTCACGAGACTATTGATTGTTTCTCAGTTGAAGCAAGCTTTGTTTCAGCATTGCTGTTATAGTCTGCATCTTTGCTGGTGTGTCAAGTATCCATGGGGAAGATTTCTTTTATCATGTCTGTTCATTTATTATGTTTGGATATTTTGTAAGTCTTCACATAGGCCACCTTATAGTTTTTATGTTGTTCCTTTTGATTTCCCCAACTTATTGACATGTGCCTTATTTTCTCTGGACACAAGTGCTTTATTTGAACTAAAAACAAATATTTTATGTGGAGCTGTCATATTACTGTCAAGAGACTACGGTATTGATTGTTATAGCCTGCATGTTTGCATTTTTGGCTAATTTCAAAGTTTTTGCTTTATTACTTGTTTACATTGTGGAATTGTGAAGCTGTGCCAAAGTCGTTCAAATAAACATGCATAAATTAACTGGTTTACTGTCAGTGGATGATTTAATGGGGGGGGGGTAATTTAAACTCAAAATAGTAAGTTATTACAGGGGATGGTAATCTGAACTCAAAATAGTAAGTTTTTACAGACTTGAAAGTTCCAGTAACTTGAATTAAAAAAACGTAGTTGTCAGAACTTGAAAAACTTAGCTGACGCAACTTAATAATTGTAGTTCTTCAAAACTTAAAAAATTAAGTTGATATCTTCAACTCAAAAATTCTGTGCAGTCGGTTGCCTTGAAAATTTGAGTTGAACTAACTTTTTCTTTTTTACAGTGTGGGAGGTTATTAAATAATACAGCTACCCCTGCTGACTGTGTAGAAGCATGGCTGAAGACTATTTTGTCACCCCATTGTCTTGTTCAGAAACTTGTACCATCAGGTTTAGAATATGTTTCTTGTAATAATACACAGTGTGCACCTTTGTTTTTACAAAAAAAGAAAAGAGGCTTTTCTTTCGACAGAATTACAGAGACCCCTTGTTCTTAAAGAAATACAAGATGAAGATGTCTTCACAGAGAACATCTAAGTAAAATATAAATAAATAAACAATAAGATCTATGTATGTTAAATTAAAACAATCAAAATAGTAATGTAAAAATGTTTATAGAACAGAACAATGTCTGCCTTAAACAGAGCACTGTAACGAGATCCTTCTCAACAGCTAAACATGACAGAAGATCCCACTTACATCTCTCTACCAAGGAAAGTAGATGCAAGTTATCAAAGTCAACTATTTGTGACAATCCGAGCGCCCTCAATATAGCCAAACAGTTACTAATGTAGACAGACAGACAGACAGTCAGGTGTGCTGTGAAATATACTGTATTTATTAGGCATTTAAAAGATTTATCAAGAAATTTAAATATGGAAACCCCAAAAGCAACATTTCATGGGTTTTAGATGTAACTAAAATGATTAAATTAGTCATTAGTGATGCAAGAAAAATTAACAAACAACAAAAATGAACAATAAAAGTTTAACACTTGAAGCAAATATAAAGTAAAAGTGGAAACGAATGAGACCGATCTCTCTCTTTATTGACTAACAAGATAAAGTGAAGATGGATCAGATGCAAATCTACATGAAAGCATCTCTTATCTGTCGATCTCTGCATTTTGTAAAATACACCGTAAGTTAAATCAGCTTCTTTTTCAGCTTAGTGAAGAACATTTTAAACCTGTAAAAACCCTCTACAAATAAGCATTAAAAGAACATTATGAACATAAAATGAAACTCGTTAAAAAAAGCAGCATAATATCATGTATATCATAAAGCAAAGATGTATACAAAAATAAAACTTTATATTGTTCCTTGGGGAGAAATTCCATCTTTAAGTTGATCTCAGTCTCTCAGATGAAACTGCTGATCTTGAAGATGAACTTTATTCACTTTGAAAACTGTAGATGTTTCTTTGTCCTGTCGCTCACTCTGGCTGGTTAGGACAGATCTTATTACTCGAAGCATCGTGTCATGTTTTGTGAGGTTGATACCTCAGATTTGAAAGTGCTGGATCTATGATCTTTACTGTTTGTTTTTTGTATGACTACATAAAGCTGATGATTGAGTGAAACTCTTCCCGCATGCAGTGCAGTGATATGGTTTCTCTCCAGTGTGAATCCTATCGTGTGATTTCAGGGTTGCTGAATGACTGAATCTCTTGTCGCAGTGTGAACACTTGTAAGGTTTCTCTCCAGTGTGGATCCTCTCATGTGATTTCAGGGTTGCTGAATGACTGAATCTCTTGTCGCAGTGTGAACACTTGTAAGGTTTCTCTCCAGTGTGGATCCTCTCATGTGATTTCAGGGTTGCTGAATGACTGAATCTCTTGTCACAGTGTGAACACTTGTAAGGTTTCTCTCCAGTGTGGATCCTCTGGTGCTGTTTCAATTGATCAGCTGTAATAAAAGTCTTCTCACACTCAAAGCACATATGATCTCTCACACCAGTGTGTATCTTCTGATATAGTTTTAAATTCTGCAGATGTGAAAAACTCTTTCCACATAAAGAACATGAATGTGGTTTCTCCTTTGAATGAACTTTCAGGTGATACTTCAGGTTTGAAGCCCACACAAATGTTTTTCCACATTGATCACATTCATGCAGTTTCTCTCCAGTGTGGATGATCATGTGTTTCTTAAGGTGTGCTGATTGTGTGAAACTCTTCCCACACTGATCACATGTGAACGGTTTCTCTCCAGTGTGGATCCTCATGTGAATCTTGAGATTATGTTTGTTTGTGAAACTCTTTCCACACTGAGTGCAGGTGAAACTTCTCTGGTCTCTTCTTCTCAGTAAAGAAACTCTTTCAGTCTGTGAGTGAGTTTCTGTAGTTTTGACATGATGATGTTTCTGCTCTTCACTCTCCTCAATCTCCTCCATCAGACCTGAAGGAATGAAGGGAAAAAGTCACAATATAAATAAATCATAAAAATAAGATAAATGTGAAGTGAAAGCAGATATGATCCATTTTATGCATTTTACTATATTAGAAAATAAAGGCACAAACTCATGTTTCTGTAGTGAGAACTATTCAATGTTTGATCAACTCCACAATTATCTTAGATAATATTAACATTTATAATATAAAATTCTGAAACAGTTTCTCATATGGATATTTAATTTATTTTACTAAAAACTTTGTTATTATTTACAAATTTTAAATTAACAATTAGGGTGCTTTCACACTTGGTTCTCTTGCCTGGGCCGAACCAGAGTTCGATTGCTCCCCCTCCCCCCACTGGACTGCGTTCATATTATTTTATTTGGGTCTGAACTGCGGTTCATTTGTGTCATTAATCCAGCAGCAGTTTCCACCGACGGCGCAGGAGAAGGCAGCAAAATGCATAACATTGCTCTCCTCACTTTTATATATTTATGTTTTTGAAACGTTGGTTTTGTTCCAAAGCTTCGTCTGTCTTACGAATGTACTGCAAATGCTCTAAAGCAGTGGTTTTCAAACCGCTGGTCTACAAAGAAGAAAGCCCTGTCTAGGCTCCAGTAAGGGCTGTGTCGAACTATTCGTTAGACTGGTTGTTTGATGAAAAGCGTTAAGTTACACCTGCAGCAGCGGAGGACTATTATTCTGCTGCGCGAAACTGCGGAAGAACTGATGACGGCACAGTTTGATCTTCAGCTGACCAATCAGCAGAAATAGGCATTTAATTCCCGCCCACGTGTAGAAATTGAATATTCAAACTGTTTCTTAATTTTTCTACCCCTGAGTGAAAAACTAAAAATTAAGCTGAATTCTTTTTTTTTCGTTTCCTGGGAACAAATTAAAAACCATTTTAATATTAAATCAAAAAATGAGTGAACGAATGATTAAAAAAGGGAGGACTGAGCCTTTAATAATCTGTATAATCATTACAAGGATTATTAATGGCTCAGTCCTCCTTTTTAATAGTAAAGGACTGAGTAGCAGCTCGCTGCTGCTGTCGGTTCCCTTCATAGATACATTCATCATATAAAAACACCAGCAACACATTTTGATTTTGAAACATGTAAAGTTCATGTTTCTTCAACGAAGTAAAAGCCTTTTTAAAAATCTATTTGTGGCGGTCAGTTTTGATATTGTGGTGAATGATTTATTTGTGCCAGAATAATGTATGGGAAACACTGTAGTTATCTTCCTTGGTGTGAAACGCCACCGTTTTTCCATATTCCAATATGTTCTTCCCTCAAATTAGACGAGTTGATAAGTACCTCTCCTGTCTCAGTGCGTGCACTTAATCGCTCTAGCGAGCGGCGCAACTATGCTAGCGTTTAGCTTAGCACCATTCATTCCTTAGGATCCAAACAGGGATGAATTTAGAAGCCACCAAACACTTCCATGTTTTCCCTATTTAAAGACGTTTACATGAGTAGTTACACGAGTAAGTATGGTGACAATATAAAACGTGGCGATTTTCTAAGCAGATAAAAATGATGACTATAATGTATGGCGGAAAAGCACTTCGCAGCACTTCGACCTCGGCGCAGTAATATTTCCTGTAGCTCAAATAGTAGAGCATAGCGCTAGCAACGCCAAAATCATGGGTTCGATTCCCAGGGAAAGCAAGAGCTGACAAAAATGTATAAACTGTAACTTGAATGCAATGTAAGTCGCTTTGGATAAAAGCGTCTGCTAAATGTAAATGTAATATCATCAATTGTGGATTTTGGCGTTCGCTTGTTTGGTGGCTCTGAACGGTCAAAACACCTCTCAAAATGCTTTCTACGGATGCGAAAAACTCAGAAAATCAAACCTGATTCAAATTTTTTTTATGACGGACGAAAGTTTCGGAGGCAGTGTGTAAACGTGATTTACAAAACGTGAGGTCGTATTCATTTTTCAACATGCAATAATTTCGGACTCAGTGTGCAATGACCTTAAATCTGCCACCCAGTTATCCATTTCTGAATTTGGTTTAAAGGGGTGGTTGATTGCGATTTCACTTTTTTAACATTAGTTAGTGTGTAATGTTGCTGTTTGAGCATAAACAATATCTGCAGATTTGCGGCGCTGAAAGTTCAATGCAAACTGAGATATTGTCTTTTAAAATTCTGGCAGTTCAATGCCTACAAAAACGACAGGTAAGACTTCCGCTTCCGCCCACATGGAGTAGACAGCAGAAAGGGAGCTCCTCCAGCTAATTAACAACGATTAACAGATAGATGGACCATAACAGCGAAACATAGTTATTTCGTTTAGTTATTAAAACATTTCAGACTGTTTACTTACCATGAAACAGAGCTCAATTAAAAAACTTGTGCAAAAAACGTCGCGATCGGTCACCGCGGAGAGTAGCGGAGAAGAAATGGCGGATCAAGCACAAGAACTAAGTTCACCTATATCACTCAAAACTCTCAGATCAGAACTTCAGTCATATCGAAAAGCAGTTGCTAGTGATATTAAAACGCAAATGGAAAGCTTGCACCAAGAGATTAAGAGAGACATTTTATCTGTTCGTGAAGAAACAAAAACAGACATCCGAACGCTTCGTGAGGAACTTTTTGCAGATTTATCCACCTTGCACACGGCACAGGCGGAATTTGCAAATGATCGTGCAGAGATGGAGAAGTCATTAAATGACACAATGGATCGAGTCGCTGCCTTGGAGAACTCGCGGGAAACCTTGGCAAAAGAATGCAAAAAAATACACGAGAAATGCACAAACCTGGAGAACCGCAGCCGGAGACAAAATCTGAGGTTCATCGGAATCATGGAAGGAGTTGAAGCAGGTAATCCAACCCGATTCGTCACAGAGCTCCTGTCGGAATTGTTTGGAGTCGACAGCCTAGGGGATTCCCCAATAATTATCAATCGAGCACACAGATCCCTTGCTCCGAAGCCCAAACCAGGAGAAAGGCCACGACCTATGATTGTTTGTTTTCACTATTACTCGGATAAGGAAAAGATCTTAAGACTCTCCAGGAATAAAGGCCGACTACATTACAACGGAACTCCCCTCCCCTTTTTTCAAGAACGATTATTTGCTTTTCAAAAATGATCAATATTAGACAATATGGTAATAGGTTGGTCTAAACGAAAGGATTTTATTTTTAACAGGAGCTTAGTGGTAAGTCAAGTGCCCTTGTTTTCCTCTTTTGATGTATACTTGGGGCAAAATGTTTGTTATTTTAGAACTTTACTTGATTGTCTTTCATTTGGGGAAAGACTGGGGAGGGTGTAATGTTCGAGGTTTTTTTTTTTTTTTTTTTTTTGTTCTGGGTTGTCAATGTTCAAGATTGACTTTAAAGTCGGCTTATGGCTAAAGGGATAAGCAATATACAAGGGCGTCAAAAGTCGGTTAAATTTGTGTCATGGAATTGTAAAGGACTTAATGGGGCGGTAAAACGAGGCAATATTATGGCTCATCTCAGAAAATTGGACGCAGATATTATTTTTCTACAAGAGACGCATTTGAAAAACGAGGATAGGTTCCGGCTTCGGGGGAGATGGGTGGAACATGTATTTCATTCCAGCTTTAATTTTAAATCGAGAGGTTCAGCCATACTCATTAAAAAGAATATACCTTTTATTTCCAATAAGGTTATTTCAGATATTAGAGGGCGATATGTGATAGTAGTAGGAAAGTTATATAATACACCAGTTGTTCTAGCCAGTATATATGCGCCTAATGTGGATGATGAGCAATTTATGACATTATTTTTGGATACTTTACCCAATTTAGACACACATTATTTAATAATGGGAGGGGACTTTAACTTCGTATCCAACCCATCCCTGGATAGATCATCAAGTAGACCAATCCCATTGTCTAAATCAGCTAAAAAACTTCATTCATTCTCTAAATCCTATGGAGTAGTGGATCCATGGAGATTTACATTTCCAAATCAACGTAAATACTCTTTTTTTTCGCCAGTTCATCATTCCTACTCTAGGATTGATTTTTTCATGATAGACCTTAAACTTATATCAAAAGTAAAACATTGTGACTATGAACCAATAGTATTATCAGATCATAGTCCAGTGGTTCTCCACTTATTATTTGGGAACAAAAATAATATGAGAACATGGAGACTCAATAATAATTTATTAATGGATAAAAATTTTGTAGAGCGAATAAGGGATAATATACAATCATATTTATACACAAATAATACGACTGAAATTTCAAAATCTACCCTCTGGGAAGCATTTAAAGCATTTATCAGAGGTTGCATTATTTCTTATAGTGTCTCAATTGACAGGCGGAATAGAGAACAAAAAAAAAGGTTAACAGACAAAATATCAGCTGTAGACTGTGAATACTCAACCTCCCCTTCGCCAGATTTATACAAGAAAATAATTTCTCTCCAAACAGAGTTTCAGTCACTTTCTGCTTCTGAAACAATCAATTTTTTAAAACGAGCTAAAACTACTTTTTATGAACATGGAGAAAAAACTGGCCAAATTCTCGCTCGGCAAATTAAAGAAGAATCTGCGTCACGGCTGATCACAGAGATTAGAATGGACTCGGGACAAACTACCCAAGACCTTCAAAAGATAAATGATACCTTTAAAGAGTTTTATAAAAAATTATACTGCTCAGAGTCTACCAATAATTGTTCACTTATAGAAACTTTCTTGAATAAATGGAATATTCCATCAATTTCCCTAGAAAATAAAGACTCTTTAGAACAACCCATAACTCTTGAAGAAGTGACTCAAGCTATTCATAATATGCAGTGTTGTAAAGCTCCCGGCCCTGACGGCTTCACGTCCGAGTTTTATAAAACCTTCTGTGACCAAATTGCACCTTTGTTACTTGATGTCTTTAGTGAATCTCTTAAGAATGGTTGCTTACCTCCAACATTCTATCAAGCAAGCATTTCCTTAATACTTAAAGCAAAAAAAGAACCATTAGAACCAAGTTCATACAGACCCATTAGTCTTTTAGATGTAGATAATAAGATATCGGCTAAGATATTAGCTACTCGTCTCGAAAATATTCTCCCCTATGTCATCTCCTTAGACCAGACAGGATTTATTAAAGATAGACTTCTTTTTTTTAATATTAGAAGATTGTTTGATATTATTTACTCCCCTGTTTCTGATCCTAATCGCTCTGAGATACTTATTTCTTTAGACGCGGAGAAGGCCTTCGATAGGGTGGAGTGGGATTATCTTTTCTCCACCCTGTCGAAGTTTGGATTCGGCCCTATATTTATTTCCTTGATAAAATTACTTTATGCTAAGCCTCAAGCTTCAGTGCTAACAAATGGTATCACTTCTAGTTATTTCCCACTTAGTCGCTCCACTAGACAAGGATGTCCTCTCTCCCCCCTTTTGTTTGCGCTCGCCATAGAACCCTTAGCCATCGCCTTACGTGCTTCTAATACTTACAGAGGTATAACTGGTATACTGGAGGGAAGGAACATAAAGTGTCTTTGTATGCTGATGACTTACTATTATATATCTCTGACCCCTCAATATCTTTACCTGCTATTATGTCAATTTTAGAGGAATTTGGTGTTATTTCAGGTTATAAAATTAATCTTTCTAAAAGTTTATTATTTATAGTTAACCATGCAAACACACATCAACCATCTTACTCACACCCTTTTAAAGTTTCAAACTCTTTTAAATATTTAGGGGTCACTATTACTAAAACCTTCTCTGCATTATTTAAAGAAAATTTCTTGAAGATATATGATCAGACAGTGCAAAGTTTTAAAAGGTGGGACAACCTACTAATTTCCATAGCAGGTCGCATTAATGTTATCAAAATGAACATTTTACCCAAATTTTTATTTTTATTTCAGCGCATTCCTTTTTTTATTAATAGGGATGGGTATCGTTAAGGTTTTAACGGTATTACTACTCTTATCGATACTGCTTATCGGTCCGGTACTTTAACGGTATTCTTATCGGTACTTTTTGTTATACTGTATATATATTATATATATATATATATAATATATATATATATATATATATATATATATATTATATATATATATATATATATATATATATACTGTATATATATATATATTAAATATATATATATATATATATATATATATATATATTATATATATATATTATAACAAATTAGGAGCTGAATTAACATTACTTTATATTCTGAAATGTAAAATAAATATTTAATTAAATTAATATAAAACATCAATTTGTAAATGCACCAGTGTGCATGCATTTTTAGTGTTTTATATACATAAGATACAGTAAGAATATTAACAAAGAAAGAAAGTAAAAACAAACTGACAAATACAATAAATATACAAATTAAATTAAATAAACAGTGCTTTAATTTTTCCATGAAGGTCTACTAACATTACTGTTCAGGCAAGTAATAGCCTACAAAAGAAATCTAAAAGTAATCAAATGTAAATGCACACTGCATAGTTTTCACTGTATGTATTGATAGATTAATGCTTATTAAAGCTATAACGTTATTCAGATTAAGAGCTGTGGGGGATTTTCTCTTTGCATTTTGTTCTTTGATTAACATTGAAGCACCAGTCTGTCACTTTAAGGCAATATATTGACACACATCGGATTTTCTCCGAACAGTTCTGGTCCACTTAAGACAAATTGTTTAAGTGAATACTCTCGTAGCTGGCCATTTTGACATATGTTTGTGTGTATTTGATCGTTTGGATGCGCCCGAAGCTCAAACTGTAATCTGCTTGTCTGTTTTGGAGCGCGCTGCGCAGGCACGCACACACACGCACACACACACACACACACACACACACACATTTCAGCCTGGGAAACAGCGTCTCTTGTGCGGATTGTACTTTCAACGTTTTATTATCAAACATGTCCCGCAATTTAGCAACAGTAAAGACGGCATTTTACAACAATCACCGATTGAGCTGATTCAGACGTTAAGTGTTGGTTCGGGAGGAACGAATGCGCGCCGCTGTGAAGGGAGGGAAATTGTGCTAGAAGAAACGCGGCTATAATCCTTAGAAGCCAAAATCAAAAATAAATAAATAAACTTAGCTTAATATAATAGCCACAGGCATAAAGTGCATATGTTTTAATAGTTAGTTCTCTATTCTATCATAATTAAACAGGGCTTTCATGTTGCGCGTGCTGAAGCTCCTCCACGTGAGCGCGATCTTGCTTCTGAATTGCGAATAGCAAAAATGCATCATAGACAAATGTTTGAATATTATTGCATATAAAACAGCTGGCAACTCTGGTGAGATAGAATTTGCAAGATAATGTGTATATGTAGCAACAATAAATGTGTGTTTTCATAATTTCTCCAGTACCGACAGCAGAACCGATAACGTCAGAGCTTATCGATACTCCGGTCTTTCATAATTTAGCCCCGAGACCGATTTAGTACCGACTTTCGGTACCCATCCCTATTTATTAATAAGGCATTCTTCAAAAAAATGGACAAGATTATATCTCAGTTAATTTGGAATAATAAAACTCCAAGAATTAAGAAGACGTATTTACAGAGACCTAAATCTATGGGTGGTATGGGCCTACCTAATTTCCAGTTGTATTATTGGTCATGCAACATACGAGCCCTTTCATTTACACTTCATGATTCTTTGGCTGACTGGACTGAGATAGAAAATCAATCATGCTCCCCCTCCTCTTGGCCAGGACTAATTTTCTCATCTCGGTCTTCTCCTCCTCCATTTAGGATAAAAAACCCTGTAGTAACTCATTCTTTTAAGATATGGTCTCAAATAAGAAAACATTATAAATGGCATGCATGCTCTTTTCAGGTTCCATTAACTGCTAATCATTCATTTCCTCCATCCATATCAGATGTATCATTTCGTAACTGGTTTGCAAATGGAATTTGTTTACTTAAACATTTGTTCATTGATGGTAATTTTGCCTCATTTCAACAATTACCACAGAGTTTTAACCTGCCGAAGTCCCAATTTTTTCAGATACTTGCAAATACGTAACTTTATCAAAAAGAATTTCCCTTCGTTCCCCAAGGAGCCACCAGACTCACCAATGGACTCTCTGTTCTTGGATAACCCATTTGTTAAAGGTGGCATATCTTTTATTTTGAAGAAACTCTCACAACTTGAATGTAACATATCACTGGAATATCTACGTGAAGCATGGCAAGAAGATCTGGGAATAAATATTACAGAAGGCCAGTGGGATGATGCACAAAAACTGGTTCACTCCTCCTCAATATGTGCTAGACACGGAGTTATACAGTTCAAGGTATTGCACAGATTTCATCTTTCTAAAGAAAAGCTTTCCAAGATGTTTCCATCTGTGGACTCAACCTGTGATAGATGTGGACAATCAGGTGCCTCACTAGCGCACATGTTTTGGATGTGTCCCAAAATCATTACTAACTGGTCCACAATTTTTCAAATAATGTCAGATATTATAAAAAGACCTCTGGACCCAGACCCAGTATTAGCTCTTTTTGGGGTTAAAGATGATAACATTACAATATCAAAGAGTCAATATTCTGTGATTACATTTGTGATGCTTCTTGCACGAAGACTTATTCTTCTTAATTGGAAACAAAAAATCCCCCCGACTCATTTCACTTGGATAAAAGACGTCATGGAGTATCTTCAGTTAGAAAGAATTAGGTTTTCTATAAAGGATAAAGCTTATAAGTTCTATGACACTTGGGGATGCTTTATAGATTATTTTGAAACGGACAAGGTGTTGTTTCCACTTTGAAGCACTTGTGACAGCCCTCTTTTCAATTTTTTTTTTTCATTTTTTTTTTTTTTGGGAAAAGAAACTGGGAGGGGAATTTAAATTTCATTGTTATGAAAGGTATGATGTTTCTGCAGTATTGTAATTTCAAAGTACGTTTTTGTTTTGTTTTGTTCTCTCTCTGTACGAAAAACAATAAAGAGAATGTTTAAAAAAAAAAAAAAAACGACAGGTAAGGGACTACAACGAGTTATCACAGACCCAGACAAACCCCGCCCCCGGGAACATGCAGCAAAGGGGGCGGAGCCATGCTGCGCTGCTTTAGAGAAGAGGAAGAGAAAACTATGGGTGCACGTAAAAATCTATTCATATGAATCGCGATTCTGTCTTCTAACGATTCTAATGGATTCTCAAGTTTCAAAATCATTAAAGCAGCGGTTCTTAATACTGTTACTCTGTCGCCCTGCTCTGCATCTCTCTCTCTCTCACACACACACACACACACACTCTCTCTCTCTCTCTCTCTCTCTCATTCAGATCAGCTCCAACAAACTGTTCCAATTATACACTTATTTTCACACAGCAATGAGAAGCATTATAAATGGACACGCGTGCGGTTGCTGTGCTGTATTGAAGCTTTAATCAGGATAAAACCGTATATTAAAAGCTAACAGAAGCAGTAGCACTTACAAATAGCAGCGTATTTAAAAGTATGAGACAACAACAACCAAACATACCATTAAGAGCCGTTCTTGCACAGGTTCTGCACGATCCTCTTCACTAATATCCTCTGGGTCTCAATCGGGCTCAAACTGATAAGCATTATAGACAACGCCACTGTTTACAATTCAACCGGAGCACATGGCTGAGGAGAGGGGCGGGACGTTCAGACGTGCAGTAGAGGCGGTTTAGCCAATCACAACACACTGAGCCAGCTAACCAATCTCAGCCCATCGCGTATTTCTGAAGGAGGAGCTTCATAAAACCAGGAAATAAATCGAGGCGTTTGTCAGAGAAGAGACAGAGAGGTGTGCAATAAAGGTAAATTATGTTAAAAATAATGCGTTTTTAAAAAAAACAAGCATGAACACATGCTAGACTGCACCCCATAAACACAATCAAGTCTAGAAAAAAAACAGTCAACCACCCCTTTAATGCACAGCTCTATTATCGTCAGATGATTCATTCCGTTGCCACAGTCAATCATAGCAATGACTCGCTGCATAATTCACTCGCGTAATTTTAACATTCGCTTTTGTCATTGCTGGAACAGTATACGTGGACACTTGGTCCTCTTAGACAAATAAAACTGTTCTCCAAATTGTGAATGGATTATGTAGAGAAACAAGCAAAGGACGCTCCCCTTTCGGCACAGTAGTTGACCGGAAATGACTGAACTGGCTTATCTAAAACCAGGAAGTAATCGTATGGCCAATTCTAGAATTACCCAATTGATTGTGTCCTTTGCTTAAGTCTGTTGACAGCAATAAAATTAGCTTAATGTGGCAATTAACAGATCTGAAGTCATCAGCATAATGAATGAATGAGGTGAAAACAGCATCTATTGACATGAGACAATAAAGAGGATTTTCAGCAGCTGATGATATTGATGAGCCTCAGACTATAAACACTCATTAAACAAGCCATTCAGGATCAGCAGACAGACCACTTTGTTTGCTGGTATAAACCCCTTTGTGAAACATTATTGTGATTTGTCCACATGGATGTAAATATAGTCGATTTTTTTTATTACTACATTAATAACATTTCTAAGTAGTTACCATCTTACCACTTCTTGTGTGAAGAAAAACAGACACACCATAAAACCTTCTTCTTTAAAGTGTTGTAGTTAGCAGATACACAGACAGCGCCGGATAAAACCATTCATTAAAAAGCACCGTAAAATATTGATGAAACAAACTGAGCTGTGTGTATTTTACAATTATATAAAATATCGTGAACTGCTCACCTCAGAAAACACCACACTGACGCGCGTGAGAGATGACGTCATCACCGCGAGGCGAAACCAAGGTGATCAAAACCGCGCCAAATTCTGATTAAAACGGCAAAGCTCAGGTGAGGGGAGAAATATAGTTTATAGGCATTTAAAAGCTTTATCGAGAAATGTGAAAAGCACAAAAAACAATCATAATATTTCATGGGTTTTAGGTGTTTTAGATGATGATTCAATCTTGATGCAAGAAGAACCAGCAGACAATAAAAATGGACAATTAAAGTTTTTAGCAAATTAGTAATTCTTGAGACATGGGACAAAACATATCCAGCAATTGTAACTGCTATCAGGTTTAAAACATAAATATGTTATGGGGATTAATAATAGAATGTATTTAACACAATTACCCCCTTCAATTTAATTGCATCATTATTATGTGAAATCTATGACACTTATTGTTTTCTCACTATACATCTAAAACAGTGTCCACAGAGAAGGGTTCAATCATTCATATGCTATACATGGACAAAAATGTTTAGTTTTTTGTTGTTTTTTTAATTTTGAAAAAGTATTTTATTTGTTGTTTTATCAAAAGTAACACTTAATATCTCGTATCAAAGCAAGGTTGTTTTTCAGTGACACATGCATGTTTCATAAGGTTTCAAAGTCGTGTCCCCTCTTTTTGTCAACACCATCAGACATTCATTAAAATGTGATAAAATCAGGGAATATCAGGGGCAGCTGTCACTCTAAAGGACCCTCGCCACAGTCCTCCTCTGCAGAGTATATCACTGTCAGACAGACTCTGGTCAGTTTTATAGTTTTAGAATATTTTAAATCCTACTGTTAATATTTCCTGGTCACAACCATGATATGTCAACACCATCTTCCAGTTTCTGAGGAAATTATTTGAAATATTTAGATCATTTTATTCTCCTGAAGCAGGGTCCATTAGCATCTACCATCAACAGAAAAAAAAACAAAATAAAATGGCTACTACATGAACTCCATTTGTTTTGTGAAAGAAATGCCAAATTTGTCACCACCGTCAGATTTTGTGTTCCAATAATATATCAAAATACTTAAATGTGACTCTTGAATAAAAGCTTTATAAACAATAACAGACTCACTGTTTGTTGTGTTTGTTTTAATACAGTAATTGATTGATTCAATGTATTTGATTGTTAAAATGACCGTCAGATGTGTCACCACCGTCAGAGGAATATTTTGATAATATTTCATTACGATATTTTATATTTATTGCAGATTTTTTGGTCATGTGTAAGTAGCTGTCTGCTAACATGAGAATGTGTTTTGAAATGTTAATAACATCTAGAATGCTGTTAAAGGTAAAGTTGAAATTATATATATAAACAATATTAATTTTACTACTAATAAAGACTATTAATAATAAGTTATATATCAATATTCTTATGAAATATTAGATATTATTATGAAAATCTGGCCAATTATTACTCCCAATATGACAATTCTTTTTCAACATGCTGTCCCAACAGCAACACATTAATATGCAAATTAGATGCAGTATATAGATACACTGTGTTTAATGGGAAAACCAATTTATGGAAATGTTTACACACATTTTGCATAAAACAAAATGTTTTTTTGTTACAGATTTTATAACATTTTGTTATATATTTTATAGCATAGTTGAAAATCATCCTTAAAGTTTGGTATAAAAAAATCCTGAAACCTAAAAACTGATTGTGATTAAAAAAATAAAATAAAACCCCTTTCTTTTTGATACATGCTATTTTACTTTTAGAAAAACTGAGTCCTTGTGTCATCTACAAAGGACATAGAATAATAAAAGTTTTTTTTTTTTTAATTTTCATTTTTTTTTATTATTATTATGCTCTAAACCAGTGGTTCTCAAACCTGTCCTGGGGCCCGTTTCAATAAGGAGGTTAAACCAACTCTGAGTTTAAACTTGAACTCTGAGTTGACTTACTCTGAGATGGGAAACTCAGATGGGAGTTTTCGGTTACAGAACAGCTGAATTGTGTTAGTTTACTAAACTCTAAGTAGGTTGACTGAGTTTAGCGCGTGCACCACGACTATGAAAAGTCATGATCAGTGGAGCTCCGAAATTACGATTCACCATGGCAACAGCTCCCGCCAAAAAGATGTCAGCGTGCATACTTCTGTCAATGCGTAACTTTAATTCTTAATAACTGTCAATAACTTAACTGTTATAATATCAGAGGTGAAAACGGAAAATTATTGAACTAATATTCATTTTAATGGTATCCCATAGCCACAAAAAAAAAAGAAAATAAAAAGGAAAAAGACAGAAAGAAGAAACAAGAATGTGGCAGCAGCTAAAAATGAAGTATAAAAACACAATTCAATCAAGGTAAAGCTTTAACCCTAAGGGGACGGCTGTATCGCCGGCGATACCAACTCGTTTTTTTTAAGACCAGTGCAAAAGACATTAAAAAATACTCTGTCGACACACCGGATCCAACTAATCAAGTCATTTAGGCTTATTTGAAAACTGCATGGTTTGTGTGTTGGAGCAGGGCTGCGGTCCTCCAGGAACTGAGTTTGACACCCCTGCTCTAAACAATGTAATGACATGGAAAAAAAATACTAAATTCATAAAGCTTTTTTTTCTGAAAAAATACTTGAAGCAAATTTTTTCTGAGTATCAAGAGGATATTTCATGATTTTTAAGTGTAAATAAAATGATGAAATTATTCATTCATGCTGCAAGAAGAATCAGCAGACAATAAAATTGCACAATTAAATTTTAATACTTGACGCAAATACAAAAAGTGAAAAAGAATGAGACAGATCTCTCTCTTTATTGACTAACAGTATAACAAAGCATCTCATGAGAATAAAAATGAAGAAGGGGCCGGCTGCAAAACTAAATCACAGTATATCTTACATCTGTGTTTTCTAAAATACAACATAAGTGGAAGTTTTTTTTAAAAGCAACAATGAAGAACAAATAAATATAAATGTCAGTTTCTCTTAAAAGTGTCACAGCATCTTCATTTCATCGTCATTAAACAAAAAAAATATGTCAAAGATGACCACAAACTCTTCAGCAGCTGGAAACCTATATCCGGCAAAAATGGGACCAAATTCAAACACCAAAACTCCAGAAACTCATAACCTCGATGCCCAGACGTCTTCAAACTGTTTTGAAAAGAAGAGGAGATGCTACACCACGGTAAACATGCCCCCGTCCCAACTATTTTGAGACCTGTAGCAGGCATCAAATCTGAAATGAGCTCATTTAGTGGATAAAATTGTAAAATTTCTCAGTTTAAACATGTGTTATGTTCTCTATGTTCTATTGTGAATAAAATATTGGCTCATGTGATTTGAAAGTCTTTTAGTTTTCATTTTATTCAAATTTTAAAAACATCCCAACATTTCCGGAATTCGGGTTGTAGACAAACTACAATTGATACATATGCATTATAAGCAAACTAAACAAAACAAAACTTGTAGGAATGCACAATGATATAATTAATATCATAAACTAAAATGACATACTGGAAGAAAACTTTTAGATATTGTTGTTTGGGAACATCTTGGAGTTGATCTGAATCTCACAGATGAATCTGCTGGTCGTGAAGATGAACTTTAATCACTGTGAAAACTACAGAAGATGTTACTTTTTCCTGCTGCATGTTAGAGCTGATTAGGACAGATTTATACAGAAGAGATTTTATTTTCCCATCCATTATTGTGTCACGTTTGATGAGGACGTGGCATGAGACCTGAAAGATGATCTACTTACTATGAATCCTTTTTGTATGCTTAAGTAGATTAGGTGATTGAGTGAAACTCTTCCCGCATGCAGTGCAGTGATACGGTTTCTCTCCAGTGTGGATCCTCTCATGTGTTTTCAGGGTTTCTGACTGACTGAATCTCTTGTCACAGTGTGAACACTTGTAAGGTTTCTCTCCAGTGTGGATCATCTGGTGACGTTTTAACTGACCAGCTGTAATAAAAGTCTTCTCACAGTCAAAGCACATGTGATCTCTCACACCAGTGTGTATCTTCTGATGAACTTTTAAAGTCTGTAGTTGTAAAAAACTCTTTCCACAGAAAGAACATGAATGTGGTTTCTCCTTTGAATGAACTTTCAGGTGCACCTTCAGGTTTGAAACCCACAAAAATATTTTCCCGCATTGATCACATGGGTGCAGCTTCTCTTGAGTGTGGATGTTCATGTGCATCTTAAGGGTTACTTCTTGTTTAAAAGACTTCCCACACTGATCACACGTAAATGGCTTCTCTCCAGTGTGGATGTTCATGTGTTTCTTAAAGTTTGATGTTTGTCTGAAACTCTTCCCGCACTGATCACATGTGAACGGTTTCTCTCCAGCGTGGATCCTCATGTGAACCTTGAGATTCTGTCTGTATCTGAAACTCTTCCCACATTGATCACATTCATACAGTTTCTCTCCAGTGTGGATGTTCATGTGGTCCTTAAGCTGTCTTTGTTGTGTGAAACTCTTCCCGCACTGATCACATGTGAACGGTTTCTCTCCAGTGTGGATCCTCATGTGAACATTGAGATTCTGTTTGTATGTGAAACTCCTTCCACACTGAGTGCAGGTGAAACTTTTCTTGTCTCTTCTTTTCAGTAAAGAAACTCCAGTCTGAGAGTGAGTTTTTTCTCCAGTTTTGACATGTTGTTTTTCCTCCATCAGATCTGAAATGAAAGTAAAAACATTACAATATAAATCATTTTTAAAAAAAAATAAGACAAATGTGAAGTAAAAGCAGATAACAGCTACATAAAATTATGATCAATTTGATGCATTTTTATAAAATGAGGGATTTAGAAAATGTAGCCACAAACTTGTTTCTGTAGTGAGAACTACTAAATGTTTTAAAACACAATATTAAGATGAATAGACTATACAATAATGCCACAGTTCTGACACGGTCTCTCAGATGGATATTTAATTTACTAAAAACTTTGTATTTACTTAATTTTAACCTGTCAAGTTAATATAAAACTGCTAAGTTGTCAACCAATGGAAAGTTAAATTTTAATGAAAATCCGCTGGATATTGACTAAATATCTTTGTAAGTTTGGTTTCACTACAGCAGTTCAATAAATAAATAAACTTTAAAAGCACACGTGGTATAAAACTGTAACTTTCTTGTCTACGACCACCCAGTGCTAATTATAACAATGACGGAAACTTAGAATAGCAAAATATGTCGGAGATCGCTGCTATTATATGAATGTATTGTATTGCAATAAATAACACTTCAGTGCTGATGTTGAATCAAGACTAGTTAGCACTAAATATATAACTGAAACAGTTTAATAACACCCAGCAGACACACAACGTCATAAGACGTTGATCTTTGGTTAAATTTTGGTTGTGACACCGGGTGACCAAAATTCAATGTAAATCCAACGTCTAATGTCAATGTTAAATTGATGTCCAATACCGACGTCAGCTGACGTTGAGATTTTGTTGTTTTTAGGTTGTGTAACCAAATCCAACGTTAAGTCAACGTCAAATTGACATCAAATATTGACGTCAACCCGATTTTTATTTTCAACCAAAATGCAACGTCATGTCCAACGTCAACCTGATGTTACATAGACGTCTGGTGCCTGCTGGGCAGCATTTCATTATGGTTACACTTGAATTGGTTTAAAAATGTATGTATTGGAAAACGTAATTGTGTCCAGCATGTGTGTAAAATATTACCTGGGAGCAGAGCCCCAAGAAGAGAGCCAGAGAAAAGATAGCGCCAGTGAAGAAAAAGAGACACAGCAACACTTACAATCTTCATTTAGCCCTTCCTTTGACCATGTGAATAAAAACTAGATTCAAACTGACCAATCAGCAGATCATCAGAAGTTTTGGGACAGGAAAGTCTTTGTTGATTTTTAACTCTAAATCTTCAATGCATTCTGGCTTTTAATTATAATTATAATAATAGCAGCCATACAGTAAGACAATTTTAAAATACAACAAGTACACATTACAACAATATTTAAACATATCCTCTCAACAAAAACAATCACAAGCTTCCAATACCACTCTCTTTATGATGCCTTTAAATTCACCAATAGACACAAATGTATCTAGTTTTAGATATTTTTGCAAATAATTTCATGCCCAGGGTGCATAATATGAAAAATCAGTTTTCCCCAGTTCTGTACAAACTCAAGGTATGTTAAAAAACAAACACACATTTAACCAATTAACAGCTCTTATTTCTTTTAATATTAAATATGCTGAACTGCTTTAAGTTTATGTTCTTATTGTTCCTCAGTCTCATTACTAAAGCATCAAGAATAAACACCAACCTGTTTGTTCTTCAGTGTGTTTCATTCTGCAGGGTTCTGGATCTCTCATGTTCTCTCTGTCCTTCAATAAACTCTGTCTCTGCAGATTTCACTTCTTCCTGATGCTCTGATGCCCGTCTTCACTTGTAGACTGATGGGAATATTCCAGCATTTATTACTGAACTGCAGTGGGAGGAGCTTCACTGAAGGCGTGATTGTTGTGGGAGGAGCTTCACTGAAGGCGTGATTGTTGTGGGAGGAGCTTCACTGAAGGTGTGATTGTTGTGGGAGGAGCTTCACTGAAGGAGTGATTGTTGTGGGAGGAGCTTCACTGAAGCTGTGATTGTTGTGGGAGGAGCTTCACTGAAGCTGTGATTGTTGTGGGAGGAGCTTCACTGAAGGAGAGATTGTTGTGGGAGGAGCTTCATTAAAGGAAACATATACACACACACACACAATTAAACACAATTTTACAAATTTGGGAGGTACAAATAAATCACAATTAGATTTTAACTCAATTTTATTTTATTTTTTTACATGAAACATGGTTTATCACAGATTAATTAAATAAATGCTGTTATGATAATTACCTATATCTTATAATTCCACAGTAACTGATTGTGTTGTTTGCTTAAGTCTGTTAACACCAATAAAATTAGCTTAATGTGGCAATTAACAGATCTTTAGTCATCAGCATAATGAATGAGGTGAAAACAGGATCTATTGACATGAAATAAAGAGGATTTTCAGCAGCTGATAATATTGATGAGCCTCAGACTATAAACACTCATTAAACAAGCCATTCAGGATCAGCAGATCATCTCACTTTATACTGAGTGTTTGCTGATAGAAACCCATCTTTATCAAACATTGTGATTTGTCCAAATTAATCCGAATATAGTTCAAAGTTTATTTACTGCATTCATAACAACAAAGTATTTCCCTACATCTTACCGTTTTCTATGTGAAGAGAAACAAATAATTGTCAGTTGATGCTGACAATCGATTGAAATCATAAAGCTTTCTATGCAGACACACATATAGCACCGAACCTGATATGAAAATAATTCAGATATGATTCTGTAAAAATGAAAACCGCCACACTCCTGTCCCAAATGGCACCCTAAACCCTCGCGGTCTTCATCTGAGTCCACACTTTTGTGACGTATGCCGCTATGACTGTCAGGTAAAAGTCTGCTGTGGATCGAGGGCACATCGGCCGCAAAGGGGGCGCTCGTGAGCACCCTTCTGAACGCTAAAATGATGAATGTGACACCCTACGGCAGGGGTCACCAAGTTCGGTCCTGGAGGGCCGGTGTCCCTGCAGAGTTTAGCTCCAGCCCTAATCAAACACACATGAAGCAGCTAATCAAGGTCTTACTTGGTATAATTCAAACTTCCAGGCAGGTGTGTTGAGGCAAATTGGAGCTAAACTCTGCAGGACACAGGCCCTCAAGGATCAAGTTTGATGACCCCTGCCCTACGGTCTCGTGGACTTAACAGACACACACACGCATCGGCCAAGAAGCACCTTTCTTTAAAGAGAGAGTTTTATTATCAAAATCTGAAGGTTTATCCAGACTAGTTTACACCACAATGGCTATAGATATTCCAAAAGGTATCATTAATGGGATAAATAAATTATTTTATTTGGAAAAATAAACATTATTTGAATAAAAAAAATGCTTTGCAATCCACTTAACCAAGGTGTGCTAAATGTACTGGATTTTTAACCAATTCTATTTTTAAAATTAAGTGGATACAAAATCATATCCGTTCAAAAGATATGCAATGGTATTACATCCCTAATATTATTTTTGAAAAATTAGGTGGCATCGAATTCCTTCTTAATTGTTATTTTTAATATTAACAAGCTTCCCATAAAACTTTCCAGTTTTCACAAACAGGCATTGTTATCATGGATGATTAGCTTATATACAAACACAACCCCCCCCCCCTCACAAATGCTTAATTTGGAATGATAAATAGGCTACATTACACAGTACATTTTTTTTTGTTAATTGGTTTAGAAAAAAGATATTTAGTTGGTTTCACAACTTTTGAATAGTAGTAATAGTCATGTGCTTACCTATACAAAGTTTTAAAAAAAAAAAAAAAAAAAAACATTTAATTTTATATACCAGTTAAGGAGTTTATGATAGATTTGTCTGTCACTTTAAAGGTATAGTTCACCCAAAAATGAAAATTCTGTCATAATTTACACAGGTTCAGATCTGTAAACCTGCATTAATTTTATTTCTTCTGTTGAACACAAAAGAAGATACTTTGAAGAATGTGGGTAACAGCTGCTGGTCCTCAGTAACTTCTAAAATACTATCAGAGTCATTGGGGACCAGAAACTGTTACCCACATTCTTCAAAGTATATTTTGTTGAACAGAAGGCAGAAATTATTATAGGTTTGTTTGGAACAACTTGTGGGTGTGTAAACGATGGAAAATTTCATTTTTTGGGAGAACTATCCCCGACAGTCCACCTGCAAACTGCGTGTTCATCATTAGTTACTGGAGAAACACATTGATAACTTTCCCATTCTGCCCTACATCTGGAGAGTCATGTGTTCAAAGGGCAGATGTGAGCTCTAGATGTTTTATACCGCACAGGTTTAGCGCATGCTGTGCTCGTATGAAAGGCTTTAACGGCACGCGTTCTGGAGACTCTGGAAACAAAGACGCCAAAATGCAATCACGCGCAAATGATTTTCCCTAATACTTCTTATGAAATTGATTTCATTATAATTGCTATTAGTATTATAAACAGTGGTAAATACATATTCAGATATGTGTTGGCCTTTGTAAAATACGGGACAAATCGCGTCATGTATTGATTTGATACGGGACGCATCATTTTACCTTTAAATAGCCTACGGGACGATTCCGTATTTTAAGGGACGGGTGGCAACCCTAGTTGTCAGTTTCCTCTTTGCTCTATGATGCATTTTTCACTGCGTGAGAACATGAGTGTAGTGTGAGAGCTGCATTGTTTGGTCATGGCAACAGTAACTAAGGAGGGCGGGTCTTTGCGAACGGTCAATTAATAGAAATCAATCTCAAGATTTGCTGATGCAATTTTAATGTTATTTAGCTTTCTTTTTTGACATTTATGTTTGTAAAATAAAAAATAAAAATAGTTTTAGTTACTTTACGGTTTTATATTTGAATTGGACTGCAAACAGAAACTGTACAGGTGAGTGTGTATGTTTTTTCAATAGAGCTCTGTATTAGCCTACTAATGGAAAGCACTCTGAATAATATACTTAGAATAAAGAGAGATGATCTGCTGATCCTGAATGGTTTAAGTGTTTAAAGCCAGAGGCGCATCAATATAATCAGCTGCTGAAAATCCTCTAATTCATGATAATAGCCCCTGTTTTCAACTCTTCCATTATGCAGATATCCTGTAAATTGCCAGTTAAAGTTCAATTCATTCTTATCAGAGACTTAAACTATGCAGTCACTATAATGATATCTAGATACAGATGTCCTAACAGCATTTATTTCATTAGTCTGTATTAAACTGTTTAATGTAAACCAAAACGAAGGTAAAAACTAATGAACAAAACTTTAAACTCAAATGGAAGGAATTATGGAAACACTGATTTTTGTTGGTTACAATGATTTCTTTTGTCAGAAATGTTCGCACGCTAAAAAATAAATATAACCTTATGTTGTGTCAATCACGTTTACATTTACATTTAATCATTTAGCAGACGCTTTTATCCAAAGCGACGTACAAATGAGGAGAACAATAGAAGCAATCAGACCATCGAGAGAGCAACAGTATACAAGTGCCATGACAAGTCTCAGTTAGTCTAGCACAGTACACGTAGCTAGGATTTTTTTTATTAAATAGAACACGTAAGTGTTAGTATTAGTTAGTCAGGTGCTGGCGAAAAAGATGTGTCTTTAGATGTTTATTGAAAATGGCTAAAGACTCAGCTGTTGGAATTGAGATCGGGAGGTCATTCCACCAGCTGGGCACAGTCCAGGAAAAGGTCCGTGAGAGTGATTTGGTACCTCTTTGGGATGGCACCACAAGACGTCGTTCACTTGCAGAACGCAAGCTTCTGGAGGGCGCATACGTTTGAACTAGCGAGTTTAGGTATATTGGTGCAGTGCCAGTTGTGGTCTTGTAGGCAAACATCAGTACCTTGAATTTGATGCGAGTGGCTATTGGTAGCCAGTGTAACCTGATGAAGAGAGGGGTAACGTGAGCTTTTTTCGGCTCATTAAAGACCACTCTGGCTGCTGCATTCTGGATCAGTTGCAGAGGCTTGATAGTACATGCGGGAAGGCCCACCAAGAGAGCATTACAATAGTCCAGTCTGGAGAGAACAAGAGCTTGGACAAGAAGTTGTGCAGCTTGCTCTTGCAGGAAGGGCCTAATCTTCCTAATGTTGTATAAGGCAAATCTTCAGGACCGGGCCTTTGTAGCAATATGGTCTGTGAAGCTTAACTGATCATCAATCACAACTCCAAGTTTACACACTGCCTCCGAAACTTTTCGTCCCTCATAAAAAATGTTGGATCTGGTTTGATTTTCTGCGTTTTCGCATCCGTAGCATGTATTTTAATAGGAAAGGAAGACGAATACGAAGAACAAAAAAAAACCCAGAATGAAATGCAGAATGAAACACACTGAAGAACAAACAGGTTGGTCTTTATTCTTGATCCTTCATCAATGAAGCTGAGAAACATTAAAGGTTATCTGCAGTTCATCAGATTTAGTGTTTATAGTAGAAAAAAATGAAGAGGAGAAATTAAACCAATAAATAATCTAGGGGAGACTTTCTATCTCCAGGGTACAAAATAGGGACTGAAACTCAAATGTTCAAATGATGTCACTTCCTGGATGTTGCCATTAAAAAGAAAATGCTTTAAAAAGGAAGAAATAAATGGAAATTGTGTTGAGTGAAAAGTATTGGCCAGTTTTAGTTTAAAATAAGTATGTAATATATATTTTTTAGAAAAGTATGTTAATGTTAATATTATGTATATAATATAATATTATAATCGTGGATTTTAATAAGCTTTGAATAGTTCTCACTACAGAAACTTTGGATGTAACTGTATTTTTTTAATGTAGATAATTGTACCTTATTTTGAAAAATGTTTCAAAATTATCAGAATTTGGTGTAGCTGTTGTCTGCTTTCACTTCACATGATTTATTTATATTTTAATCTTTTTAACTTTAATTTCAGACCTAACGGGGAGAAACAACGACATGTCAAAACTGGAGAAAAAACTTGCTCAGAGACTGAAAGTATTTCTTTACTGAAAAGAAGAGACAAGAAAAGGTTCACCTGCACTCAGTGTGGAAAGAGTTTGACATACAAACAGAGTCTTGAGTTTCACATGATCATCCACACTGGAGAGAAACCATTCACATGTGATCAATGTGGAAAAACATTTTTGTAGTCTTCAACCCTGAAGAATCACCTGAAAGTTCATTCAAAGGAGAAACCACATTCATTGTGTGGAAAGAGTTTTTCACTACTGAATAATTTAAAAGTTCATCAGAAGATACACACTGGTGTGAGAGATCATATGTGCTTTGAGTGTGAGAAGACTTTTATTACAGCTGCGGATTTGAAACAGCACCAGAGGATCCACACTGGAGAGAAACCTTACAAGTGTTCACACTGCGACAAGAGATTCAGTCGATCAGGACATCTGAAATCACATGAGAGGATCCACACTGGAGAGAAACTGTATCACTGCACTGCATGCGGGAAGAGTTTCACTCATTTATCTTCTCTACGGAGACATAAAATAAACAATCACAATAAGTAGTTTATCTTCAGGTCCACTGCTTTCAAGTGCTACACCGCATCACTTCCATATTAATCTGTCATAAGAAGCATCATCTAAATTTGTCACAGTGAATACAATTTAATTTGTGAGATTCAGATCAACTCAAAGATGGAGTTCCTCCCCAAAGAACAATATCTAAAGTTTTATTCTTGTATAACTTTGCTTTATGATATAAATTATATTATGCTTTATTATGAGTTTCATTTTATGCTCAAAATGTTCTTCTAATGCATATTTGTAGAAGGTTTTTACAGGTTCAAAATGTGTTCTTCGCTAAGCTGAAAAATAAACTGATAAGCTTCACTGTTGTTTTTAAAACAATTAGTTATTCTTCTGCTTAGGGTGTGTTTTACAAAATGCAGGTGTAAATATTCTGTCATGTAGGTTTGCATCTGATCCATCTTCACTTTTATTCACTTGAGATGCTTTATATCTTGTTAGTCAATAAAGAGAGAGATCTGTCTTTTACTTTATATTTGCTTCAAGTATTAAAATTTTATTGTCCATGTTTGTTGTCTGCAATGATGCAAGTATTTACCTTACCTCTACATGCTTGCGAAGGGGTGATGTTGAGATTTTATAAGCTGCTAGTTTGGTCTCTCTAGGCAAACACAGCTTACAATGCATACTAGAGCATAAATATGGCCAGGGATTCACTTCATTTCCTTCGAGTTCAACTTTAGCCGAATACGACGGGGATGGGTTTTCAGCTGGGTCTGCATCATAACGCCTGTCTTGTCCGTCTGCATCTTTCTTGTGATTTTAGCGCCAGTTTGCTCTCCTGCCCATTATTTACTGCAGTAGTTTCCGGGGAGCGATTTTTTTTTTTACTCAGTAATTAATGTGTTTTAAAATGTAGCGAAGTACAATACTTCAAACAAAATATACTTAAGTAAAAGTAAAATTACAGATTTTAAAAATGACTTTAAAAAGTAGAAGTACATAAAATAGCTACTCAATTACAGTAATGCAAGTAAATGTAATTCGTACTTTCCACCTCTGATGAAAAATGAACTTAGAAAGATGGGAATGGATGAATTAAAGCTTAAACATATAGTTACTTATGGACTAGAGAGTTTATTTCTTTATCTCAAGAGAACAGAGCTGATTAAGAGAATTTAGAGGTTTTTATTTATTTATTTATTTTTTTAAATGAAATGGGTAAATTCTGGTCCACACTCCAATACAGTAGGTGGCGATAATTCAATGATGTTAATCCCGTGGCAGAAACAGAGAAACAAAGAGACATAATTAGCGTAGCTGTTGTTCCATTCAAGCAAAAATTATTTGTTCAACCCAAGCTAAAGAATAATAATGTGCGTTTTGATCAGATATAACTGCAGTACACAATTATGAGATGCATTATATGAATGCTTGGCTAAAGAGATGTGTCTTTAATCTAGATTTAAACAGAGAGAGTGTGTCTGAAACCCGAACGTTATCAGGAAGGCTATTCCAGAGTTTGGGAGCCAAATATGAAAAAGCTCTACCTCCTTTAGTGGACTTTGCTATTCTAGGTCCTACCAAGAGTCCAGAGTTTTGCGACCTTAGGGAGCGTGATGGATTGTAGCGAGATAGAAGACTAGTTAGGTACGCAGGAGCTAAACCATTTAGGGCCTTATAGGTAAGTAATAATATTTTGTAACTGATACGGTACTTAATAGGTAGCCAGTGCAGAGACTGTAAAATTGGGGTAATATGATCATATTTTATTGACCTGGTAAGGACTCTAGCCGCTGCATTTTGGACTACTTGTAGCTTGTTTATTGAAGATGCAGGACAACCACCTAGCAGTGCATTACAATAGTCCAGTCTAGAGGTCATGAATGCGTGAACTAGCTTTTCTGCATCAGAAACAGGTAACATGTTCTTTAGCTTGGCAATGTTTCTAAGATGGAAGAATGCTGTTTTTGTAACATTGGAAATATGTTTTTCAAAAGACAAGTTGCTGTCTAATATAACACCCAGATTTTTGACTGTAGAGGAAGTAACAGGACATCCGTCTAGTTGCAAATTGTAATCCAAGAGATTCTGTGTACTGTTATTTGGTCCAATAAGTAATATCTCTGTCTTATCTGAATTTAATAGGAGAAAATTATTGGTCATCCAATCTTTTACATTTTTAACACAATCAGTTAACTTAGATAATTTAGAAGTTTCGTCTGGTCTTGTTGAGATATATAGTTGAGTATCATCAGCATAACAATGGAAACTAATCCCGTATTTTCTAATAATATTACCAAGGGGCAGCATGTATATTGAAAACAGCAGAGGACCTAGGACAGATCCTTGTGGTACTCCATACTTTACTGGTGATAATTGAGATGACTCCCCGTTTAAATAAACAAAGTGGTAGCGTTCGGACAGGTAGGATCTAAACCATCTTAAAGCCTGCCCTTGAATACCTGTATAGTTTTGTAATCGATCTACGAGTATTTCATGATCTATAGTGTCGAACGCAGCACTAAGATAAAGTAAAACTAGCAATGAGATGCAGCCTTGGTCTGATGCAAGAAGCAAGTCATTTGTAATTTTAACAAGTGCAGTTTCTGTGCTATGGCGGGGCCTGAAACCTGACTGAAATTCTTCACAGAGATCATTTTTTTGCAAGAATGAGCACAATTGAGCAGACACAACTTTTTCTAAAATTTTAGACATAAACGGAAGATTTGAGATGGGTCTGTAATTTGCCAGATCACTAGGATCTAGTTGTGGCTTCTTAATAAGAGGCTTAATAACTGCCAGCTTGAATGGTTTAGGGACGTGACCTAAAGATAACGATGAGTTAATAATATTGAGAAGCGGTGCTTCTGCTACAGGTAACTCTTTCAGTAATTTAGTAGGTACAGGATCTAATAGACATGTTGTTGGTTTAGATGTGTTGATAAGTTTATTTAGCTCTTCCGGTCCTATAGTTGAAAAGCACTGCAGTTTTTCTTTGGGTGCGGTGAATGAGGCTGAAGTACTAGACACCGTAGAATCTACATTAGTTATTGTATTTCTGATGTTATCTATTTTATCAGTGAAGAAATTCATAAAGTCATTACTATTAAACTGTGAGGGAATATTTAGATCGGGTGACGTCTGGTTATTTGTTAGTCTAGCCACTGTGCTAAATAAAAACCTTGGATTATTTTGGTTATTATCTATGAGTTTGCGGATATGCTCGGTCCTGGCAGCTTTTAGAGCCTGTCTATAGCTGGACATACTGTTTTTCCACGCCATTCTAAAAACTTCCAAGTTAGTTTTTCTCCATTTGCGCTCAAGATTACGAGTTTCTTTCTTGAGAGAATGGGTATAACTGTTGTACCATGGCGCAGCACGTTTTCCTCTAACCTTTTTTAATTTGATGGGAGCAACAGTTTCTAACGTATTAGAGAGGATAGTGCCCATGTTGCTAGTCATTTTGTCAAGTTCATTTGTATTTATGGGTACACAGAGCAGCTGAGATAAATCAGGCAGGTTATTTGTGAATCTGTCTTTAGTGGCTGGAACAATAGTTCTGCCCGGACGATAACGTGGGGCCCTACAGTTAATATCAGTAATATGCAGCATGCACGATACAAGGAAATGGTCAGTAACATCATCACTTTTAGGTACGATATCTATATCAGAAAGATCAATTCCATGCGATATAATTAAATCTAGCGTGTGATTATAACGATGATTCATTTTTATGTTACGTGTATGTAAATTAATTTTTACTTCAGATGTTATCTGCAATGTTTATGGTCTTTTTTGGGCAGGATAAGCATATATTTAAATCGTTTAGGTGGGTGTGTCTACTGCACACTGCTGTCACAGGTTAACTGATCCAACACAAAATATAGCCTATTTCTTTATGTACGCTACATAATTATTCAGGAATTATTAAACATGAACATATTAGTATCAGAAATTAATTTGAATATACAATGAATAATACAATAGGCTAGCCTCTTTTATTATATTACACTGTAGTACTGACATGAAAAGCAGCTGCATCATCTTGAAATAATGCTTCATGTGTTTAAGTCCCTACTATATGTAGTCAGTTATTTCTCTGAATAAATTGTGTATATTTTTAATGTCCTGATTGAGCAACATCTATTTCAGACTCTCCAACATCGCGCACGTACAGGGCCGTCCTTTGGGCGGTGCAACTGGTGCGGTCGCACCGGGCCCCGCGCCCCGCGACGAACGGAATCCAAACACCCCCCCCCCCCGTAACGCGATCGCAAACGGACCGAGGGGGCCCCCACTCCATACCTCGCACCGGGCCCCGCGTCAGCCAGGGACGGCCCTGCGCACGTATGTTTACTAGACTTACCATTTCCATGTAAAATGTTATGTATGCTATTAACAATTTATTTAACCACCGTTTAAATCATTACCTGCTTCAAAACGAATGCTGTTAACGAAATCATTGTTGAAACATTTGCAGTTAGCCTACTGTACGATTAAAAACGCTATAAAAAATTACAATAACTGTACAAGGAGAATGAAGGTAGGCTATATGTGTATACAAAGCATAAATCTTTCTTCATATTTCAGAATGAGCACTTTGTCATTTGTTATGTTGAGGTTGTGTCCGTCTGATGTTTATCATGTTCATCTGATATTCGCTACTCTAATGAATGTAACTTTTTAATAAGCAGGGAAATTCCCGACATTAAAAAAAAAATAACCGTTTACATGCCTAGGGTGTTTGCACTGTAAGAATGTACAGGGATACTTCAGATTTAAAAAAACGCTGACTTGTTAGGTGATGTTTTCTCATTAAATTCATACCATTTCCTATTAATTCAATGGAATGTATGGGAATAGTGGGGAATACCAATATGGCGTCGCGGCTTCACTTTCATGACGTCATGAGCAATTCAGTTCTCTATTATAGATCAGTGCTTGGGCCCCCTCGGGAGAAATCGCATTCGCCACACAAATCACGTTCCGGGGGAGTCCCCCTCAGTAGAAATTGTGTTTTCTCCATCGTCGTGCCCTTAGAATCGTCCTAACCTTCCCTCCCCTTACCACGGTGCCCGTGCTTGTGGGGACTGAAATTGTGAGCTAGTTTGCAACACAACAAGACCTGTTGATGAAAGAGAGAAAATTTGAGAGGTAGCTTGGACAATTCAAAATCACATTTGATTAAAAATTCGAGACCACCAACTTTTCCAAACACTGAAGAAGATATTGTAAACCATATACTATTTGTGTTGTGAAGAAATAATCTTAGCCATTGAGTTTTTAAGACACTGTTCAATATTTCAAGTTTCAAATTCAAGTTTCAAGTTTTATTTGTCACATACACGACTATACAGAGACTGTATAACCAGCAGTGAAATGAGAGTCGGGTCCGCTCCATGGACAGTGCAAATATTGAAAAAAACAACACAAGGGAAGTAAACATAAGATAAAATGAATGAAAAATAAGATATAAAGAATAAAATATAAAATATAAAAGAATGTGCATGACAGTAAGCTGTAGAATTAAATATTAATATAAGCATGACTGTACAGAGAGGAATGTGCAACAGGTTATACATGGTTGACATGAAGCAGCCAATCACAAAAAATAAAATAAATATAAAAATAAGATACGATTTACAGATACAGAACGTGTTGTGTGCAAGTTTGCAAGTGTGCAAATGAGCAAATGACACTGACAGTTATGAGGTAGTTATGAGGTAGAGAGTATTGAGTGTGTGATTAGTGATTTGAAGTAAGTCAGATTATGTTTTTAAGAGGCTGACTTTGAGTTCAGGAGCCTGATGGCCGTGGGGAAGAAACTCCTCCTGAGTCTCTCTGTTTTTGCCATCAGGCAGCGGAAGCGCTTACCAGATGGCAGCCTAGTGAAAAGACAATTTCCAAGTCAGACCTCCTTCTTCAAAACTGTGAACCAAATAATTTTTGTTTATGTAGTAATGCCTATTTACAAATAAAATTAAAGATTGTGCTGTTATATTCCTTTATTAAATAAGGAGGGATAGCTAGTGATGAGGCTGGGTAAACAAATCTAGAGAGAAATTCCAGTTTGGTTAACAAAATTCTTCCAAAACTGAGACATCTCTTTGTATCCAACTGTTGAGAATTGATTTTGCTTTAAGAAATTTGTTTACAAAATTTTCCTGAATGTTATGATAGCAATAGTAATACCCAAGTATTTTACAGAAGTTTTAACTGGGATATTGCATAAAAAGTCAAATTTGCTGTCATGTAGGGCTGGACGATAATTCGATAACGATAATTATCGCTATACAATTTTCCTCGATAAAACGATATGAAGAGTTCGATAAATGTTCGATATAATGTTTATGCGCCACAAGTGGAACGAAACCGCGCGACTCATTTGAAGCGCGCCACACGGACCGTTTATCCGCTCGGATCAAAGTTCAAAGTGCCGCGCGGCGCAAGCACAGCACACAAGAGCAGATGCGTTTACTCGCTAATGAGACGGTCACGCGAGCTCTAAACAGCACTGTGAGATCCAGTGTGAAACGCTTGAATTCAGCGATGAACACATGACTACGTGATTTAAACTAGTTTAAAGCAAAGAAGAGAAACACTGTGTGCAACAAGACAGTCAAGAAGGCTTTTCAGTCTACACATCGCCATCATTTACCATGGATTTACTGTAGTAACACTCACTGCACCATGGTATTGTGGCAGAAATGTGGGATATTCACATTGAATTTTATTACAGGAGTAATAGTATATTTATAGTGTATGTATTTGTGATTAAGCTATAGCATGTGTGCATTTATACTGAATGTTTTTAGACAACTGTTTTTCATACAAATAGGCTACCTAAAAGCCATATAGTTATATTTTTACCATGGTATTGAGGTGTTATATGTGTGGTTTTAACTGTGTTTATCATGATTTAAATGTATGCTACTATGGGAGACCAACGCTTAATAAAAAAAAAAAAGAAAAAAACTTGGTCAGAATAAATGTAACCATATAAAACTGAGGTTGCTACAATTTTTACAGATGTAACTGATTTTAAAAATGAACACAAATTTAACCTCTGCATCCTAACTCAAGCTACTATCAAATGTGCATTTCTAACAGAAAAAAGTTATATTATTATTATTAATATTATCAGGCAACCCAAACCTGTTTCTTCATTTGAAACAATATCACTCATTAGAACATGCAGAAACTAAGAAATACATTTTTCTATTTAGATATTTATGTTGTTAAGGAAAATTAATGGTATGGTTTCTACAACTTTAACTTTGGAGCAAAATTCTGGCTTTAAACTTGAAAGAAATAAAGATTTGACATTTATCTGATATGAAAAAAAATATCATGATAAGTTTTTTGGCCATATCGCCCAGCCCTAATATATAATTTTCCATGTTTTTCTTGTGCTCTGAACAATGTAATGACATGAAAAAAATACTAAATTCACAAAGCTTTTTTTTTATGGGTATCAGGAGGATATTTCATGGATTTTAAGTGTAAATAAAATTATGAAATTATTCATTCATGCTGCAAGAAGAATCAGCAGACAATAAAAATGGACAATAAAATTTTAATACA
Organism: Aspiorhynchus laticeps; assembly: GCA_023376895.1. Lineage (NCBI taxonomy): Eukaryota > Metazoa > Chordata > Actinopteri > Cypriniformes > Cyprinidae > Aspiorhynchus > Aspiorhynchus laticeps. Next base: position 165,517 of record JALXFT010003502.1, read on the forward strand.
TGAAGCAAATATAAAAAGTCAAAACAAATGAAACAAATCTCTCTCGTTATTGACTAACAAGATAACACAGCATCTCTTGAGAATAAAAATAAAAAAGGGCCAGTTGTAGGTTCAGTAATTTCTAAGCTTTGTATTTTACTCCTAAACTTTGAAATTCCTGATAATATTCGGGGCTTAGATGTTTAGTTTAAATTAGATCAAAATACATATTTGTATTTAAGTATTCACATAACACATACAAAACTGACACACATTATCCTTATATTGACAATTTTCAGTCTTTCAAGTTTCATATTGTTGTAATGAAAGTAATATCTCTAAATGAACTATCTTTACTATGAGTTATGTGTACAGTACCTTTTATTTGTAAGCAACACTCCACCGGATGACGCAAAATTAAATGACGAGATTTTTTTTTTTTGCATTATTAAAAAGCTGTTTTGTATCATATGGCAGAGTTTTGCTTACATATGAACTGGCTATCTCAGAGAAACATTGTTCAGTGACAAACATTGTTCTTTTACATACATTACCAACACTGTAACAATACAAAGTGGGTTGAAAATCATTAACTTTAATAATGCTGAAGGATAGTGTTCTGAACACATGACTTGTATCATCTTTGAGTCACTGTCATATGGACATTATTTTGTTGCCAGAAGATGGTCTTTCCCAGTGAGTTAGTCATCTCTGCCTGTTTAAAGGATATTTTTCAAATGTAACCTTGAAACATGCATTTTCTGTAAATCTGCTTTGAAAAAAGTATTATGAAACATGCTGTACATATATGACATTTCAGTCAGGACCACTCTGTTCGAGTCAGAATATTGTAGAGGTCCTGAACTTTATATTTGGCGGCAGGCTTTGCTCTGAAGGGTTCAGATTCTGAGCTATCCACAACCCCCACGCCAGTGCCTTCCAGGTCTCTTGGAAAGCCCGTCTCTATGTCTCCGTTAATCTTCCTTATTCGGCTGTTGATTCAGCCTATGTCCCTTCATCAGTGACAACTATGCTCACAAGGTTGATAAAATGCTGCATTTCCTCAATCGGCTGTCCTCGAACCATCAGTGGAACTTTGGTTTGTGTACCTCCTACTCTCATCGGATGGTCTTCTCTGTTTGACTTCCCAGCCTCTACGTTCAGGCTGATTGTCTCTTAGCGAATACTCTCGTCTCATCTGGTGAAGATAGTGTTTCTCAATTATGATCAGGAAGCTGATCTCTGATAAGACAACTGTTGAGGATAAACTAGAAATTGATGTATGAATGTTGAATAACTCCATGAGAAAAATAAATGATGCTTGAGTAATATTCCCCCAAACAAAATGAAGTACAAAGTTAGCTGCTTGAAGCTAGGCAAACATTGTCTCCTTAACGTAGGCATGGAGGGACTGAAGATGAAGTTGTGCTAGCATGAATAGCATTATCACACTATCGTTAAATGAGCGATTTTAGAATAATTACAATGTAGCTACGCCAACCTGCAGCCCTAGAGAAATGGTGTGAAGAATGAAAGGCTAAATATCTGTGTTAATGTGGACCCTCTTAATAAGTTGAATCAGACTATAGCACAGTTGAAATGAAGCCACATGTAGCTAGTGGAATGTCTGTGTCATCAAAGTCCCTTCTAGGCGAGTCACTTCACGTGAATCAGTCCTTGAAACGCCTCTCAGTTAGGCAGCGCAGCTCCTCTATCCTTGAACGGGGAAACACCAGTTGACAACAACTGACAACAATGATACGTTTCCCATAACACCAAAGAGTATCAAGCATATTGACGATAACAAAAGACTGCAACAGCATTCCAATAACAAACAGAAGCTTTTCAACAGCATATTTGCTAAAACACAGCTAGCCTTAACAACAATGTTCCCAATGATAAATATGAAATCCTGGCAAACAGTATAGGTTCCAAACAGTGACTAAATAGCTTTTAAGCAACAGCCGATTCCAAACAAGCTATGGCCAATGAGATCAGAAGACTATAGTGACAGCGTGTACCGAGAAATTAAGCAACAGTGTGTTGCCAATACCTGATAACTTTAATCATGAGTATGAAAAAGAAACTTGGCTTAGCTTCATCAAGACACGTTCGGATGAATGGAGAGTGAAGTATCTGTTGAGGATGCTTATCTTCTTAATGATGTACAATTTGTTAATGCAGGGAGGTCCGATCTCGACTGAATTGTTCTTGAGTTCCGAATCAAGCTGCTTAATGTTATACTGGTTGATGCGGTGAATCGTGTTCAAAACACGACCGGAATCCGCAGCGATAACTGTATGGTCAACATCCTTTAAATCCATTTGAAAGCTGTCCTGAGTGAGTGTTTGTGACGAACTAGAAGACTGTTAAGCGAGTATTTGTGCAACGGATTAGTGTTTTGAAGCTGTCTTGAGCGTAAAAGCGAGTGTCTGTGCGACAGAACTGAACTGACTCGTTTGTCTGTGCGACAGACTAAAACTGTTTTAGCACGCGTCTGTGCGACAGAACTATGACAAGTGTGAGTATGGATGAACTTATATATCTTTAATTGTAGTGGGAGGAGTTACGATCAGCTGATCGTCAGCTGATGCTGCAGTCACGCTGTGGTCTGCCTGAACTACGCTTGAGCTCCATTCGTCGCTCAAACTAGATTTAGTAAAACTGTAGCAACCATGAAAATTTTTTTTTTTGTTCTAACGATGGTTTTGATCCGCTGTTAGATAAGTAGCCGCACCCATGCAGAGCAGCCGGGGATTTATAGATTTGCATTGTCCAAACATCAACCCGTTTTATTATTAGCTAAAAATTGATCTTATAGCATATCTTAAATAACACTTAACATACTTAAAGTTGTTCCAAAATCAGACATTTAACATGCACTTAGTATAGTACAATTAAAAAAATGGTAAGTGCATAAAAAAGCACAACTTAAGTGTTTTTCTTTTTCATCTGGACTCTCTTCTTTCTCTCTCCTTTAGTTTCTGATTATATTCATGCCACAGTGCATTTTCTTTCTTGCTCCATTTCTCCTCCTCTTCTTTGTCTTTCCTGTTGTTTTTGTTTCTCTCATTCTTCTAATACTCTATTCAGCTCCTTTCATATCTTTCTTTCTTGGTCCTCTCTTTCTTTAATGTCTTTTTTTATATTGTGCTTCTCTTTCTCTCTTTATCATGATTCTCTCTCTCTTTCTCCATTTTCATGTTCATTCTCTCTATCTCTTGTTCAAGTTTCTGATAATATTCATCCCATGTTTCCTGTTCTATCTTTCTCCTTCTCGCATCCTCTTCTTCTCTTCTCTTTCTTTCTTCCTCTAACATCATCTTCATTCTTTCTCTCTCCTGTTTAAGTTTCTGATTATATTCATTCCACAGTTCCTGTTCTTTCTTTCCCCATTTCTCCTCCTCTTCTTCTCTTTGTCTTTCCTGTTGTTTCTGTTTCTTCAGCTCCTCTCTTATCTTTATCACTTGTTCCTCTTGTTCTTTAATGTATCTTTTATATTGTTCTTCTCTCTCAATAAATTCTTCTCCTCTCTTTCTCTCTTTGTCATAATGTTCCTCCATTTTCATCCTCATCCTCTCTCTCTCTTCCGTATGTTTCTTCATCAGTTCTTCTTTTTCTTTTTTCAGTTGCTCCACTTCCTCTGTCATTTTCTTCTTTTGTTGTTCTTGTTTTTCTCTCTCCATCTCTCTGAACATCTTACATGAGTAGTAACTCCCTCCGTTCTCTTTCACCATGTTGTCTATCTTCTGCAGTAGATCAGTCACCTGTGTTCGGTCTTCAGTCTCATTATTGAACACATGATATCTGTTTCCACACGCTTCAATCAGTTTCATCAAAGCACATCCAGGTTCTCCCAGAAACTGTTCAATGGTTTTGTTCTTCAGAAAGTCTCCTCTGGTGAAGAGCACTATGGTATACATTAACGAGTTTTCACCAAACGTCTCTTGGATGATCTTCACTGATTTTGCTTCTTCTTGAGTGAATCGCCCCAGTGGAATCAGTAAGAGAAACATATGTGGTCCAGGCAGGATCATGTGGATGCAGTTGCTGATTTCTCTCTGGATTTCTTCATTAGTCAAATCAGTATCAAACAGTCCTGGAGTGTCGATCACAGTAATGTGTCTGCTGTTGATTTTAGCTGTTTCTTTCTGACACTCTTTAGTAACAGATGTTTGACAAATGTCTGATATAAACACTTTTCTTCCCAAAATGGTGTTTCCAGTTGAACTCTTCCCAACTCCAGTTTTTCCCAGCAGCACAATCCTCAGTTCATCTTTTGTTTCTCTTGAATCTAAAGATAAAAATAAATAAATAAATAAATAAAAACTTTTTTTTTTTGAATCTCAAGTGAGGAGGATCAATTATCCAGGTCATCAGAGAATATTATGTATAATTTATATAGAAACATCATGTGCTAATCATATTATTTCTTCTGAACTCTGCATATGTTATTGTTTTGTCTGACAAATCTGTGTAGACTTTAACAATCATGAAAATCATCA